>JABUQX010012300.1:55000-63163 GCA_015478945.1 Trachelipus rathkii
TGGCGTCTCTGGAAAAATTTACCTCATAGGTGAACAATATTTCTGCTAAATGGTGGAGGATTGGTCTGCAAATTTTCTGTTGCATCCATTCGACACACAAGCTACTCTTGCAGGAAAATCTGTTGGTACAAGTGCCTGCACTCGTTGGATGTAATTAGTGTACAGAAGTTGATTTTTCATTACGAAAACTGTCGAATGACTTACATGTATTGTTGCAGCAATCTATCTGGTACTTGTTATAGGACTGTCCTCAAGTTCTTGGAGAACCTATTCTTCGACATCTGGAGTTGATACTGTGGCAAGGACGCCGTTTCATTAGTAAGTTTTTAAAACTTTCTGTTTCTCTAAGACGTGTGATTGAGACGTGCAAACATAGTTGATGCGGGACTGACACGATTCAGGGTACATTTCTTCATAGAGACGCATTTCTGCTAATGAATTACCGTTCGTACAACCGTAACAAAATCATATCGCACATTTCACTAATTTCTGTAATTCATTTTGAAATATGAAGCAACTTGACACAGAAACTGACGCGACACGGGACTAGTATATATGTTTAAATGAAGCGAGATACGGAACTAGTAAATAACAGGTAGGTACCTTTCCTACGGTATATTGGAGCTTATTATTATTAAAGGTTGAGATGTGGCACGGGACGGGCAATGGACTATATCAGATATGTCCCAGATAAGTTTCATCACCTTGTATCTTGGAAACGAGGCGTTTTCGGTGAATGTTCTATTGACACATATCTTATATTTTCATGCAAGGAATTATCATCACTAAATTTTTTTTCCGCAATATTCAACAATACATCCTGTGTATATACTATATATATTATTTATATATATATATATTATATATATATATATATATATATATATATATATATATAATATATATATATATATATATATATATATATAATATTTAAAATCAATGAAATTTTTGAAGCACAAAAAATTTAAAACCATATTTCTACATGTGTAGATATTCTCCTGATCCATTTCTGGTGGTTCTTTAGGTTGAATCAGCTGCACATAGATCAAAATTAGAACAAATAATTAATACGTCAGACAGAACAAGCTATTAATAGAAAAATTACTCTTCTTCCTAAATTTTAGCATTAACAACTAATTATATATATATATATACTATATATATATATATATATTAATATATATATTATAATATATACTATATATATATATAATACTATATTTATATATATATCTATTTATATATTATATATATATATATATATACTTAAGTTTTTTAGAATTTTCGAAGAGGAACAAACAATGAAGAAGATGTTTTACAGTAAAAGAATGAACCATCGCTGCTTCAAAACCTGTTCCATTGGTTCATAATTGCCTCATAAAAAATATTTGAATGTATAGGAAAGGAAGAGCTGATTATATATATATATATATTACATATATATATATATATATATATATATTTATATTATATATATATATATATATATATATATATATATATATATAATATATATTAGTTATATATAATATTTATATATATATTTATATTATATATATATATTATATAATATATATTATTAATCTATAATATATATATTATATATATATATATATTATATATGTTTATATCTATATATATATATATTATATATTATATGTAATATTATATATAATATATATATATATATATATATATTATATATATATATACAGTATATATTAGTATATATATATACTATATATATATATGGGCGTGGCCAGGATTTCAACTAGGGGGGGGCAAAGGTTGATTGATAATTATGATATATATTAATATATATATATATATAGTTTATAATATATATATATATATCATTATATATATATTATATATATATATATAATATGTATATATTAAAATTATGTCTTCAAAATTGCTGTAATATTTTTTATTTTCTGCATTGTTTTTTAATGTGTTGTCTGCAGCTGAATATCAAAGTTACCGCTTCCGGACTGGATTTTTAATCTTTGGAGCCGCAATGCTATCCGACATACTAAAGTTCTAGCGGAGAAATAATGTTAGAAGAATCTAGCTGTATTAAAGCCAAAGCTTAGTTGAACTTTAAGCCAATATGAAAACGAAAACACATTAAAACTTAGAAAAAATAATATAATACCTAGTAATTAGTAATTACTACTTAATTATCCTATCGAATGATGTATTTTTTTCAGTTTTTTCTACTACTAAACCCTTAAAAAAAACGTCGTCTGGCAAACAAATAAGGTTCATATTTTATATTTCGCCAAGATATTTGCCCCTAAATGAAATCCTGCCTGCGCCCATATATATATATATATATATATTATATATATATATATATAATATATACATTACATATATATATATATATATATATATATATATATATATATATATATATATACTATATATATATATATATATATATATTATCATATATATATATATATATATATATTAGATGGAATGAATATTCGCATGTTTTCCAATATTCGTATTCACATTTCATTCTTGAAAATTAAAAAAAAAAAACTATTCGCTTTCACATTCGCGAATTAATAAAAAATTTATTCGGATTCGCACTCGGACACGTGAATATAAATTGGTCCATTTAGACTTTTGGGAGAATTTATCAAGTTTTGTGATCATTTAACCAGAATTCAAGAAATTGAATTCTGAGTTGACTGATACTGACTCGAGGCTAAGCAGTGAAGTGAGACACATTCAAAGTCTGGACAATTAACGGCCTTTAGTTTTAATATTGATAGTCTTTCACTTTTGAGTATATACATTCGAGATCAACTTTTCAACTTTAAACTTCAAACACTGTTGAAGCAATTGTGTAGTTGCCCCTTCATCACGTGTGGTTTGGGATTTATTCGATGTTTTATCCAATTTCACCAAAATTGTGTAGACTTTGCAAGCGTAATTATTCTCGGAAAGAAAAACAGCTTCTAGATTAAGAAACCATTTGAGCAGCAAACGCAAGGAAGAATATTAGACTATGAGAAATGAAGAGGAAGAAAAGCAAAGGAGTTGTAAAATGAGGAAAGGATCTCCAACACGTATATAAAAAATATAAAGACTTTGGGGGCTAAAAACGAAAAAGCACCAAATGGAAGTAAAATTTCATAAATGATGGTAATGGGTGATCTTCGGGTTTCTCCGGTTGAAGATCTTGGCTTTCTGCTGCTAATTATACCCATTACTAATAAAAAAAAAATACTACATAGATAAGATTTGTGAGAAAGTGTTTAACTGCGTTTAAACCATGGATTCCCAAAGTGGTCTATATAGACCCCCAGGGGTCCACAACGACCTGCAAAGGGTCCATAAAAGTCTTCAGAAATATTGGGGGTCCATGAGATGTAAATGGGGTCAACGATAGTGGATCTCATTTAGGCTTTATATATTAAATAAATTAAATTAGTATATTTCATAAAATTGTGTAAGTTGTAGCCATTCGCTTTGTGGTCGCAATACACTTTGAACTTGTAAAAACTTGTACATAATGATATACCAGTATCATCATGTCACACACATAAGTGCAGTAGAAATTCTTCTCGAAGACAGCGCAATTCCCTATGTACCTTTTATACAACAAAGTTTTATGCAATGGCGCTATGAAACTATCTAAACTGGAGGATCATCTGAGAAGTTGTCACCCTCATAAAACAGGTAAAGATTTGAAATACTTTCAAACACTTAAAGATAAAATTCAGAAGAGACCCACGGTGGACAGAATGTTCGCTTCGACGTCACAAAGAGACGATGATGGTTTTCGGGCGTCTTACAATATCTCACTACTTTAGCAAAATCCGGAAAACCACATACTATCGGAGAAAAGTTAATTTTGCCAGCCATTGAAGAGTTTTAAAAACTATTTTACACAAACCTGCATCTGATATCATTAATAAGAATTCTTTACGCCAACAACACAGTTGACAGACGATGATGAAATGCAGTTTGATATTGAGAGCCTTCTTGTGGTACATGCTTTTTGCAACGACGCCATTTCTCTATACAGCTGGACGAGTCAACTTTACCTGGTAATGAAGCATTATTATTGGCATATGTTCGTTTCATTATGGATCAAGAAATTTACGAGGAACTGCTCTTCGCGAGAACTTTAACAAAAAGGCGAATCAATATTTGATGTTTTGAAGGATTACTTCATAGAAAACACAATCCACTTATCAAATATAATATCAGTAAACTACAGATGGAGCACCTGCCATGTTTGGGCGTTATTGTGGATTTATAAGCTATTTAAAACAAAATGTACCCGGGGTGTTAGCAATACACTGCGTCATCCATCGACAACATTTAGTTGCTAAAAATCTGAATGTTAGATTGCATGAATCTCTTCAATTAGTCATTCGTGCAGTAAACCGAATCCAAAACAACGCATTCAATACGAGGTTATTTGCGAAGTTGTGTGAAGAAAATGACAAGAACTTTCATCAATTACTCCTTCACACTGAAGTACGCTGGATGTCAAAAGGCTTATGTTTGACAAGATTTTTTGCACTTTTTGAGACTATTTTAGAGTTTCTGGATGCTAAAGATCCAATTTTAAAAGAAAATTTAATCAAGTGGGAACCAGACATTGTCTATTTAACAGATTTGTTTACTAAATTTAATGAGGTTAACTTGTAGTTACAAGGTGACAGTCTAAATTTGATTAAAACAAAGTCCATCATTTCAGCGTTTCTTGCCAGAATTAAGCTAATGAAGCAAAACATTGGACGGGGAGAATTTTCCCAGTTCCCCAATTTGTCACAGACAAACTGTCAGGAAGACGACGTTTCAACCTACGTTCAACTTTTAAATGCCCTCTATTCAGATTTTGAAACTGGGTTTGAGGATACTATGGTAATACCACAGTGGATAATCAATCCATATGGTGACATTGAAGAAATGGATGTCATATTACAAGAGGAACTGATCGGAATCAAGCACTAAGCGAAGACTTTGGTATTTTTTAGAAACGATTATCAGCACTTTCCTGGCTTCAAAAGAATACCTGTTTACTTTATCCGTTTATGAATATCGGAGAAGTTTTTAATTGCTTTTTCCATCCTTATACCTAGTAAGGGTTTCAGCGCGGTTGCCAATCTCCTAGCAAATAAAAGAAACAGACTGGACATCATTAACCGAGGAGATTTGAGATTAAACATAACTAAATTGATGCCAAATGTTGAAAACTTTTTATTAAGCGCATGCAGGTTCATCCTTCCCCTAAAGCATATTATTCTTTTTTTGCTTAGTTTATTTTATGTAACAGTACTACAACCTACGTTAACAAATAAATACCTCTATTCTCAGATTTTGAAGCTAGGTTTGAGGATGTTTTGACTATGGTAATACCACAGGGGCTAATCAATCCATATGGTGACATATAAGAAAGGGATGTCATATTACAAGAGGAACTGATCAGAATAAGCACTAACGAAGAACTTTAGGTCAGTTTAGAAATGGATATCAGAAATTCTGGCTTCAAAAAGACATACCTGTTACTTATCCCGATTATGGAATATCGGGAGAAAGTTTTTAATTGCTTTTCCATCCTTATACCTAGTGAAAGGGGGTTTTTCAGAGCGATTTGCAATCTCTACAAAAAAAAAAAAAAAAAAAAAAAAAAAAAGCAGACTGGACATCATTAAACCGAGGAGATTTGAGATTAAACCTAACTAAATTGATGCCATATGTGGAAAATTTATTATTAAAGCATCAGGTTCATCCCTCCCACTAAAAAAATTTATTTTTTGCTTAATTATTTTATGTAACAGATACTAAATTTTAATTTGGTTCGTTTTAATTTCAATTTAATTAATAAATGTATAAAACTCAACATGTGTGTTTTTAAAGTTTTTGCAAAAAATCAATATCAGGTAAGCAGGGGGTCTACCCAAAACCGAAAAACATGGCAAGTGGTCTATGAGACAAAAAAGTTTGGGGACCTCTGGTTTAAACTAAAGTTTTCAGAATTAATAACTATCAAACAATCATTCAAGTTAGTTTTCCTAAATACGAATTTTGTGTTGTGCGTTGAACCACCCTCTGAACCTCACTCGGTGAATATCTCAGAGACGTATTTAATGGAATGATGCCGAAATGGCACCTACCTATTCCTAGATGATGTTTACTGTGCTATGAGTGATGTTGGTACCAATATAAAGAAAGCTCTGATTCCTTCTGGAGTGAATAACACAAATTGCGTCAGTTATCAATTTCACCTTACCATTAAATATAGTTTTCAACCCTATATGCAAAAAAAAAATAAAATAAAAAAATAAAAAAATAAAAACTTATCTCAGTTTCTTAAGGAGAGGGTTAAAGTCAGAGTCGGACGAAAATGTGCAGATATTCTAAAATACAAGTCTTAAATAATTCAAAAAAGAGGAAAGAGCAGTGCACACTTTTTCAAAATCATCCACAAACACCACTATAATCGACGTCATGAATGCAATTCTACATTTAGTTAGCGATGCGTCGAACATTACATTAAAGAGAAACTCATTTTCCCCTGGTGAAGATCCTCTTGTATGGTGAAGGATGCACACGGAGACGTATCCTGATCTTTTACAGTGAACGTCTCTAAATTTAGTGTTGTCAATCTGATCATTGATGAAAAACGTGGCAGGTTAAATGCCGAGAGAGCTGAAAATTTGCTATTTGTTATTTTTGGAGGATAAGCTTCTAATAATTAATTTCAATTATTGATTATGCTTTTAACTGTAGCTCTATAATTAATGAAGTTGTTTTCCTCTTTCATAGGGCGGAGATGCGTGTAAGAATGGGTCCTCGTCCTGCATCCTGGAAACAGGAAATTGAATGTATTTTATTAATTACTTCAATTTTTAAGTTTAAACTCTTACATCCCCTGACATCTCCTTCTGTTCCATCCCAAATTCAATAGCCAATATACAATGTCCTAAACACAGATATAACCATCAAAGACAAAAACTACTATCAAATTTTCTATCCGGTACTATAGCTAGAGGCATCCAAAAACACCACTCTGAAAATTATATAATGGAGTTCCCAGGGAGCCATTCTTTCACCTGCACTCTTTAATCTTTTTATTCATGACCTTCCTTATCCCACTTCCCCTTCTACAAAAATTAATAGTTCCTTGATGATCTAACAATCACAGCTCAAAATTCACCTATAAATACAGCATACAGAGTGTTACAACAATAAATAAACCAACTGGAGTAATGGCTAACAACAAAAAGAATGACTGCATCACCTCAAAAATCCACAATTGCCTTATTTACCCCAAACAGAAGAGAATCTAATATCCACCCAAAAATTTTAATATCAAACAATAGATTTTAATATCAATATACAACTCACTATCCTAGGATTGACTTTTGATACAAAAACGACATGCACCCCCGCACATCAGCAAAATCACTTCAAGAGCCACACATAAATTAAATGCATTGTAAACACTAACTGGAACAAATTTTAGACAATGTAAAGAAACACTCATGCAAGTGTACAGATAATACCCTAAACCCCCCCCCCCTTTCTTAGATTATGTATGCATCACCTGCCTAGGCCCCTACAATATCACAATCCATTATTCAGAAATTAGAAACTGTGCAAAATAAAACTCTAAGGATAACAACAGGCTACTTCCCACCATACCCAACCATCATCTACTAACTGAAACCAAAATATTCCCTTTAAAAGCCCATCCCGACATGATAGACTGTCAATTTTACAGTAAATCACTCTCAATGGATCCCCCACTTCATCAAATATTACAACAACCTCCAGCACCTAAAAGGAAAAAACCTTCTGGCATATACAACACGCTTTCACCACCCACCCCCACACACACACAATCCTACACACACAATCCTACACACACAAACACACACACACACCTACTCACACCTTCACACACACACACATCCAGATACTCCCATTTATTAAACACATCCATATTCAATTAACTCAAAGAACGATCTTGTATATCCAAATAACACGATACTCCAAGCGAGTTCCCCCGATATATCCCCTACAGAACAAACTTTGGACCATCAAACCCCCTATTGATACCCCGTCTCACCTCTGGGTGATCATCATTCCTTCTTTCAAGAATATAAATTCAAAATTAATAAA
>JABUQX010012301.1:0-7500 GCA_015478945.1 Trachelipus rathkii
CATTATTACTTCGTTCCATTTCGATTGGGTGTTTAACCGTTTCGCATTTATCATTGAACGCTTTCGCGTTTTTCGTGCGCCCTCCAATTATTATTATTTTATTATTATTATTATTATTATTATTATTATTATTTTTATTTTATTATTTTTATTATTATTATTATTACTATTATTATCAATTATTATCAATTATTATCAATTATTATTGTTATTATTATTATTATTATTATTATTATTATTATTATTATTATTATTATTATTATTATTATTATTATTATTATTATTATTATTATTATTATTATTATTATTATTATTATTATTATTATTATTATTATTATTATTATTATTATTATTATTATTATTATTATTATTATTATTTTTTTTTTTATTATTTTTATTATTATTATTATTATTATTATGCATAAAATTAAATCTTTAGCCCCCTACTCTGCGAAGAAAACTTTCACTTTTCATTCCTAAACCTCTTCTCTCTCTCTCTCTCTCTCTCTCTCTCTCTCTCTCTCTCTCTCTCTCTCTCTCTCTCTCTCTCTCTCTCTCTCTCTCTCTCTCTCTCTCTCTCCGTCATTTATAAATTGCAAGAATGGTTTTAATTCGCCTCTTATACCAATCTGATTATAAGCCAGGTTATGCCACGTCAAAGTTTATGATTAATGGATGGGGATATTGGCTTTATTTTATACCCTTGGAGAATTATATATATATATAATATATATATATATATATATATATATATATATATATATATATATATATATATATATATATATATATATATATATATATATATATATATATATATTACTTTGTGGGCCGTGGTGGGTCCTGTACATTGACTCAATATATATATATATATATATATATATATATATATATATATATATATATATATATATATATATATATATATATATATATATATATATATATATATATATATATATATATATATATATATATATATATATATATATATATTATTGTGGCAAAATGGAGAACTACCTAAATAGTGGCCTGAGTTGTAAATTTGGAAGATTGTTACGAAGGAATCAGATTGTCAACAGATCTCAAAGAAGTTGGACGGTTTCACCAAGTCAGGACACAGGAGTAAGGAAATGTCCCGTAAAAGTTACGGTAAGGGAAATAAATTAATAAGTTTTTTATTATTGATATGAAATTTTGTAAGAAATTATTACTAAATAATTATTATTTATAGGGACTAACCTTGGAACCAGACTTAAGGATTGGGTTTAGCGTATGGATAACCTAAACAATCCAAGTATGAACCACAGGATTTACTTAAAAAGGAAACATACGATAGATGAAGGCGTCAAAAGTGTAGTTAAACACAGAAATCGATACAGAAGTTCATAAATTAGTTCCTTCCTGCCTGTCCATGAAATCAAAGTTGGAGTGATACGTAACTCTGTCTGGGATTAGGATTAAGTACCTGGTTGCTCGGGTAAACTAAAGTTTTTAAATATGATGTATTGAAGATAACCAGTAAGTGACTATTCGTATTTTTATATCACAAGTTAATGTTGTCTGCTTAAATTGATCTCAAAAGTTTGTGCCTTATAATTTTGACTTATTATTGTGAATAATTAAGAAAGTAACTGGCAAATTCTTATAACAAAAGTTACTATTATTTAACCGATTGTGTCTCGAGTTTGTCTCCTCCGTAGTGAAGTACTGAAATATTCATTTATTAGTGTCATAAAATTTAACAGTTCTAAGTGTTTTAAAGTAATGCTCTTATTCTTTTACTGAACTATTTATCCTCCGAAGGTCCCATGAACAGTTCCCAGTGATACTTTTGGAAATGGATGGCCACGTGATGAGGATTGTGTAATTGATGAAGCAACACAGAAATTGTGACTCGTTTTAATAATATATTGTATAGTAATGATTATTAGTATAGGTTAGCTAGGGTATTATTTAATCGATAGTGGTTAGGATTTATTTACAAGGATTATAAAATAAAGGGAATTTATGTATTTGGAACATTATTTATTAGTTCGTGAATTATATATATATAGAAAATCTGTTTCACTTTGTTTTCCCTATTTGTCGTAGTTGCTTAAATAATTTGTGTTTTTGAATTCTCAAACAGAGCACCACCCGGCCTAGTACGATCAAAGTACAACGAAAGACGTAAAACGTTTTCAATATATATATATATATATATATATATATATATATATATATATATATATATATATATATATATATATATATATATATATATATATATATATATATATATATATATATATATATAACTTACATATATATATATATATATATATATATATATATATATATATATATATATATATATATATATATATATATATATATATATATATATAAATGTATAAATATATATATATATATATAATATATATATATATATATATATATATATATATATTTATATTTTTACAACCGCTATATTTATTGTATATATATATATATATATATATATATATATATATATATATATATATATATATATATATATATATATATATATTTTATATATTTATATTTATATATATATATATATATATATTTATATAATATATACATATATATATATATATATATATATATATATATATATATATATATATATATATATATATATTTATATAGCCCTTGAGGTAAAATAATTTTTTATTACATTATAAATTTATTGAAACTTAACACTAATTACAGACAATCGAGCTTTCGTGGACATGCTCGTCTCACTTCTTCAGGATTAAGATTATATAAAAGATTTTGAAATGAATTTAACTACTTTTTATTTATAAGCTGGCAACCAGGTCGGACTATGACTCTTTTCATCGATGGAACTTTCTCGAATGAAGTTAAACTTTCTTGAGCATTTTTTTGAGAGACTCCGATTCCTTTAAGTAAAAGTTTGTGATCCCGTCTATGAGAAATTCACCCCTCTGTAGATTGAAATTATTGGAGTTTTTTATTATGAATGATTCTATTAGCTTTCTATTATTAGTATCTTGGGCTGGTACGATGATGTTAGAAGAAGTAATGTTAATTTTGTGATTTTTGTCTGTGTTGGACTAACGAAGAGGATAGGTTATCAAACTTTAGATCTGTTTTATGTTGGTTTAATCTGATTTTGAAATTATTAGTTTCTCCTATATAAGTGCGGGTACAATCATGACAGTTAATTTTATATATGCCTGAATCGTTGTTTTGTTGTGTTTTTGTAGGCTTTAGTACATATTTTAGTATTTTACCGTGTTTATGTTGTTTGTTTTGGTATGGCTGATTTTTGTAAGTTTGGGACCGTTAATATATTTGTGAAATTAACATTACTATGTAGAAATTTGTTTTTAGCTTTTCTTAAGGATTTCCTGATATATTTTAAGGGATATTTTAGATTTAGAAAAATGTTTTTTAATGTTTTAATTTCTGTTTGAAGGTATTGTGGACTACATAATTTATAGGCTCTTAGGAATAAATTACTTAGAACGGCAGATTTTGTAGAAATGTCATGTGATGAATACAAGTGTATATAGGAAGGGTTAGATGTAGGTTTATGGAAAATGTTAAACGCAGAAGGTTGTTCCGGAATCCATGAAATCTGTATATCTAGAAAATTTATTTTATTGTTTTCAGAATGTTCTATTGTAAATTTTATATATTTGTGTATTTTATTAATAAAATTTAAAATTGTTTCTGTATTTATTGTCATTAGTAAAACAGCGAACACATCATCCCGGTAACTTGTAGCGTAGCCAAAAAGTAAGATGTCTGGAAATTTGGGAGATATGATATTTTTCTATAAACTCCATAAATATGCTGCTGAATATTGGTAAAAGTTAAGACCCCATGCACATACCCGAGACTTCTTTGCAATAGTGGTTTTAGAAAACAAAATATGCGTGGTCAAGCGTTAGTTTAATTAATTGTTTAATAATGGGGAAAGGGGGGTTGTAAATCTATATTGTTCTGTGTAATATGGAATTCTAAGAGATCTAGCGTGAAATCAACGAGGATTTTGGTGAACAACGAAGTCACATCAAAGCTAACATGAATTGTTAATTTTCAGATTTTATTTAATTTTTTATAGCATGAAATGTTCAGGGTTTCTTAGCTGCAAGATGAATATTTCCCAAGAAATGGTTGAAGTTTGACGCCAGCCATTTTGAAAGCATTTGAGTTATGCACAATTAATGTTTGAGATGATTGATCTGAGTGGAATGCTTTGCTTTATGTATTTTGGGGATAGCGTAAAATCTGGATAAAGTATATAAATAAGCTTTGAATTTTTTAACAAGATCAATTTTTGTGGTTATGATTTTTGTTAATGATTTGGTGAATTGACTTTGTGAATTTTTTATAGTGTTATTGTAAATCTTGGTGCACGTATTGGTGTCATATAAAATTAACTGTCATGATTGTACCCGCACTTATATAGGAGAAACTAATAATTTCTAAATCAGATTAAAGCTAACATAAAACAGGTCTAAGAGATTTGATAAACTATCTCTTCGTTAGTCCAACACAGACAAAATAACAATCACAAAATTAACATTACTTCTTCTAACATCATCGTACCAGCCCAAGATACTAATAATAGAAAGCTAATAGAATCATTCATAATAAAAAATAGTACCAATCTAAATATACAAAGGGGTGAAATAAATATAGACGAAATTACAAATAAAGGAAATCGGAGTCTCTCAAAAAAAAAAATGCTCAAGAAAGTTTAACTCCATTCGAGAATGTTCCATCAATGAAAAGTGTCACAGTCCGACCTGGTTGCCAGCTTAAAAATAAAAAGTAGTTATTAAATTCATTACAAAAATCTTTTATATAATCTTGAAAGAAAATCCTGAAGAAGTGAGACGAGCAAGTCCACGAAAGCTCGATTGTCTGTAATTAGTGTTAAGTTTCAATAAATTTATAATGTAATTAAAAATTATTTTACCTCAAGGGCTAATGCAATCAATAAAGTTTAACCTACAAGTTAGTAGTTATTTATTTCAATATATATATAATATATATATATATATATATATATATATATATATATATATAACTACTTTCTTATAACCTTACTTAGTAACACCTTATACTTTATATATATATATATATATATATATATTATATATATATATATATATATAATAACTAATAAATATATATATAACAATAATATATATATGCCTTAATACTATAAATTTATATATATCTATATATAATATATATATATATATATATATATATATATATATATATATATATATATATATATATATGTATATATATGTAATAATATAAATATATATATATATAATATATATTTATATATATTCATATATATATATATATATATATATTTATATATTTATTTATATTACTCGTCAAAATTAACGCACCACTGGCTAATATGACGTTAACAGGTTACAGAAAGGACCAGAACGTTCTGCAACTTTATTATGCAAATAACATAGGACCAGGGACACAGTATACAGAGCTCAAATAGTGCTGGGGGTGTATTTTTGTCTACCATCTCTATAATTAATGTAAATGACCAACCACATACTCCAGCTTTAGCTATATGGGGAAGGTTATTGAAAGGATTGCGCGTTGGCTAACACGCGATGAATGCGTACAGATTACCATCTTCCGTGCCGAGGAGTACGGGTACCGTGAACTCTTTCGACGGTTTGGTGTAGCGCACACAACCATTGCACAGGTCGTGCAGCGGCACCAACCACGACACCCAGAAGCACGGGTCCAGGGCACGCCACGCGCCACGACTGGCGTTTAAGACCGTTTTATGCGTATACGGGCAGTAAGAGACCGCCATACAACTGCAAGACACCTTCAAATACACCGCAGCAGGTACATGGCACAGTGTGAGTGATAGCACAATACGTCGACGCCTCGCGGAACATAATTTGCGGCCACAGAGGCCGGCTATAGAACTACGACACATCATGGGGCATCGACGGGCACGACTAGCATTTGCCTGGAAACACCTACAATGGACCGTCGGCAATTGGGCGATTGGGCGATTGGGCGAATGTGCTGTTTAAGGATGAGTCCAGAGTTAGTCTCTACATCTGCGATCGGCGATCCAGAATCTATCGACGACCTAATAAGAGGTACGTGCAATGTAATATGCGGAAGGTATTGCCATTTGGATGTGGATCTCTCATGGTCTGGGGAGTCATATCTTCAACTGGTTGTACAGGTTACGCAGTTGCGGTTCCCCAGCTTGCCGCACAGCACATCGCAATTTTACATCCGCCATCCCTTATGTCTTGCCATATACCCCCTTAATCGGTGACAGATTCTTCCTAATGCATGATAACGCAAGACACATTGGTCAGATGTTTCACCGAATACCTAACGACGGTCCAAATCAGGACATTGGATTGGCCAGCATATAGTCCCGACCTAAGCCCAACTGAACATGTGTGGACATATCGAAACGGCGGTTGCGACAGATGCAACCACCGCCAGGAATCTTTCAGGCAATACGGTAGGCGGTGCGTCATTTATGGGATCAGATTTCCGTGGAGAACATTCGGTACCTCATTGAGAGCATATCACGACAGTGCCAAGTCGGTACCCGTGCCAAATGTGATCATACGTTATTAGTAACAACCACACATGAACCTTCACCGCGATAACACTGACCCACGTTAGAACAGGTAAACCCACGATACAAGACTCATTGGCAGGCCCCAAGGGGGATTCCTAGGACCACTCGACAATCTTACCACTGAATAATAAGTCCCCGATGCTATGTTAGTTGCATAATAAAGTTACAAAGCTTCTGGTCTTTTCTGAAACCTGTTAACGTCATATGAGCTTGTGGTGCGTTATTTTTGACGAATATATATATATATATATATATATATATATATATATATATATATATATATATATATATATATATATATATATATATTTATATATATATATATATATATAAATATATATATATATATAAATATATATATATATTTATATATATACAAATGTTATATATATATATATATATATATATATATATATATATTTATCTTTTTAATATAGAAAACATATATATATATATATATATATATATATATATATATATATATATATATATATATATATGTATGTGTGTGTGTGTGTGTGTGTGTGTGTATGTGAGATTATTATAAAAAATAATGTGTGTGTGTGTGTGTGTGTGTGTGTGTGTTTAGTGTGCTTCAAATATTTTGTTTTAATGTTCCTATTTTCAATTGATTAACTATACTGTATTATCCTAGTTGAAAATGAGGAAATATATTTAACATTTCTTTTAATTTATTAAACTTATAATAGCTTTTTAAAACTATCAATGCTTGAGACACTATTTCTCTAAAAATTTATTTCTGTTAAACTTTCATAAAAGATTCTGTAATAATAATAATAATAATAATAATAATAATAATAATAATAATAATA
>JABUQX010012301.1:15000-20000 GCA_015478945.1 Trachelipus rathkii
AATGATTATACATATAATAATATATATATAATAATAATAATATGTAGATAACTTTCTTTATATAATAATTTATATATTTATATACTATTCTGTAATACTAATAATATATATGTATATATACAAAAACAATATATATATAATATACAATTATAATATATAATATATATATATATATAATAATAATAATATATATATAATATAATATATATAACATAATATAATAATAATAATATATGTAATAATAATATATCTATAATAATATGTAATAATATGAATAATATATAGAATAATATATAATATATGTATATATAATAATAATATATATATATAAATAATAATATATATATAATATATGTATAATAATATCTTCTATATATATATATAATATATAATATGTATACGGTAATATATATATATATATATATAATAATAACAATAATATAATAACTAATAATATATATATATATATGTATATATGCTTAACAGCAGTAATATGCTCAATATATATGTACTGCTGCTATATATATATAATAATGTGTAATATAATATATATATATATATATATATATATATATATATATATATATATATATATATATATATATATATATATATATATATATATAAGGTATTATATATATATATATATGTGCGTCGGCCAACCTTAATATATATATATATAGCAATAATAACAACTTAATACACTACATATATATGTATATATATAATATATATATATAATATATTAATCTTTTTCCTTGGTACACTAACTAGCTCAGCTCAATTACCATATCATGCAGTTTCTGTAAAACTCTTAACTTTTCTTATAAATACTCTTTCATAAACTTTACTACTGCACTCAAAAGAAGCTTAATCTCTTGAAATTATTGCACTCGTTTTGTCTTCCATATCTTCCATAATTGAAACACGGCAATAGTCTTGACAATCTTGTGTTACCTCGTATCTTCCCCAGCTAACACTGAATAACTCCACCAACCATCATTCCATGATGTTTTTGTCTCTCATTTAACATTTCTACTTCAATAACATCTTAACTCATCTGAAGATTTTCTCTTTTTCGATTTTTCCAAAGCATTCAAGATTTCATCCTTTGTGATATGTCCCACAGTTTCATTCGCATTCTCTTCCTCTCTATTATTCTTTCCCACTCTAACTCGTCATGTTTCTTCTTACTTCCTCTATCTTCTTCAGACATTAGTAACTCTCTATATTATTCTCTCCATCTTTCCCTTACTTTCTTATCTTCCGCAACTACATTCCCATACATAAAAAGTATTTACACCAGTTAGATCCTTTTATGTTTTATTTCAAAACCTTATTTACCTATTTCCAAAACAGAATACTACTTTTCTAGATGATTTGCATCTATCCATTCAATCCACCTTTCATCAGCTCTTCTTTTACTTTCCTTTTAAATTCGTTCGGTACCTCTTGTATTCCTTCTATGATGCCTAGCTATTAATATTCGAATATTTTGCAAAAACGCTTTTCCTTTTAATAATAATATCCCATTTACCGCTCCATCATTCTCTACATTTTCATTTACTTTTTCCACCAATCTTTTTCACACCGTAAACTTTCCTTGCCATGTCAATATTGTTTCTATAAAAAATATTTCCACCACTTTGGTATACTTTCTATCTCTTTTCCCTTTCATCAATTCTTATATTTCTTCTAACTTTTCTTATTCCGTTGAATATTTTTTATTTCTAATTACTCTTGTAGCTTCTTGTAACTTTGCTCTTTTACTGTATTCCAATCTTTTTTTTCCACCCTCATTTTACTCTTAACTTTGGTTCTACCAAATATTGATCGGATATACCCCATGCTGCTCTAATCAAGGCATTCACATTCAATTACCTTCTCCGAATGACTATATATATATATATATATATATATATATATATATGTATATGTATATATATATAATAGTATATATATACTATATATATATATATATATATAATATATATATATAATATATTATACCTTTTATATATATATATATATATAATATTATATATATATTATACTATAATATAATATATATATATATATATAGTATATATATATATATATATATATTATCTATATATATATAATATATCCTATATATATATATATATATTATATATATATATATATATATATATATATATACTAAATATATATATAATATATATATATAGTATATAGTCTTTATATTATATATATATATATATATATATATATATATATATATATATATATATATATATATATATATATATATATATATATATATATATATATATATATAATATATATATATATATATAACTATATATATATATATAGTATATATATATATATATATATATAGTATATATATTTATATTATAATTATATAAATATATATATATATATATATTTATATATATAATATAATATATATATATATATTTATATATATATATATATATATATATATATATATATATACTATATTATATATATATATATATATATAATATATATTATATAATTATATATGATATATATATATATTATAATATATATATATATATATATATATATATATTATATATATATATATATATATATATATATATAAGTTATTACAAAGAGGATTTAGGAAGATTAAGTTTAGTAATAAAGGTAAAGACGAGAATAAAGGTAACCAAACCAGAGGGGGGGGGGGAAAGTGGGTTGGCTTTTGAAAGTGAATAAAAATACTTTTTCTTTTAATATATTTCCAGATTTTTAGGCCTGGATTTAGGGTACAATAAGAAATTTTTAATAAATAAATATTATTAACTTTATTGTATTTTTTATTTTTATCTTTGGATAAGCATTATTTTTTTTCTTATGTATCTGTAATATGTACATCCTCATTCGCATCCGCATCCACAAAATTTTGAAGATCTGTATCCGCTCGAAATGAATTTGGGTGTGAGAATGTCTATAACTTTTATCATGATTTGTCTTCATGACAGATTTTCATGACTTATCTTCATGACTTATCTTCATGTCAGGTTTTCATAAGTTATCTTCACGACAGATCTTCATGACTTATTTCCATGACAGATCTTCATGACAGATCTTCATTACTTATCTTATGATAGATCTTCATCACACGATCTTTATGCATCTTCATGACAAGATCTTTAGTTACTTATCTTCATGGAACTTATCTTTATTACTTTATCTTCATGACTTAATCTTTATGACAGATCTTCATGACTTATCTCGCAATGACGATTTTCAGATGACTTAAATACTTCATGACAGATCTTCATGACAGATCTTCATTACTTATCTCATGAACAGATCTTGCATGAACAGATCTTTATTGGCATCTCTTCATGACAGATCTTTATTACTTATCTTCAAATGACTTATCTTTATTACTTATCTTCATGACTTATCTTTATGACGAAGATCTCATGACTTATCTCCCAATGACAGAGTTTTCAAATGACTTATCTTCATGACAGATCTTCATGAAGCGATCTTCAATTACTTATCTTGGCATGACAGATGCTTCAATGAGCAGATCTTTTATTGCATCTTCATGAAGATCTTTATTACTTATCTTCATGACCTGTAATCTTTATTACTTATCTTCATGACTTATCTTTTGACAGATCTTGCATGACTTTTATCTCCATGAGCAGATTTCATGACTTATCTTCATGAACAGATCTTCATGACAGATCTTCATTAACTTATCTTCATGACAGTATCTTCTGACAGATCTTTAATTGGCATCTTCATGACAGATCTTTATTACTTATGCTTCAATGACTTACTCTTATTACTTTCTTCATGACTTATCTTTATGACAAGATCTTCATGACTTATCTCTCCATGACAGATTTTCAATGACTTATCTTCATGACAGGATCTTCCAATGACAGATCTTTATTGTCACTTCAATGACAGATCTTGCATTCTTATCTTCAATGACAGATCTTCATCAGCTTATCTTCTGACAGATCGTCCCAATGACGCTAACTTCATGGCAGATCTTCATGACAGAGCTTAATGACTTATCTTCTGAACAGTGCTTCTTGACAGATCTTCATGACAGTTATTTTCAATGACAGATCTCATGACAGAGTCTTCATTACTTTGTCTTCTATGACAGATCTTCAATGACAGATTCTTTATTGCAATCTTCATGAACAGATGCTTTATTACTTAATCTTTCATGACTTATCTTTATTACTTATTCTTCATGACTTATCTTTATCGACAGATCTTCATGACTTATCTTTAGACAGATTTTTCATGACTTATCTTCATGACAGATCTTCAAATGACAGATCTTCATTAAACTTATCTTCATGACAGATGACTCATGACAGATCTTTATTGCAATCTACATGACAGATCTTTATTCTTATCTTCATGGACTATCTTTATTACTTATTCTTCATGACTTATCTTTTTTGACAGATATCTTCATGACTTATCTCCATGACAGATTTTCATCGACTTATCTTCATGAGCAGATCTTCATGACAGATCTTCATGACAGATTCTTCATTACTTATCTTCATGACAGATCTCATGAACAGAATTTTATTGATCTTCATGACGAGATCTTTATTACTTTAATGCTTCATGACTTATCCTTTATTACTTATCTTCATGACTTATCTTTATGACAGATCTTCATGACTTCTCCATGCACAGATTTTCATGACTTATCTTCATGACAGATCTTCATGACAGATCTTCATTACTTATCTTCATGACAGATCTTCATGACAGATCTTTATTGCATCTTCATGACAGATCTTTATTACTTATCTTCATGACTTATCTTTATTACTTATCTTCATGACTTATCTTTATGACAGATCTTCATGACTTATCTCCATGACAGATTTTCATGACTTATCTTCATGACAGATCTTCATGACAGATCTTTATTGCATCTTCATGACAGATCTTTATTACTTATCTTCATG
>JABUQX010012302.1:2500-15000 GCA_015478945.1 Trachelipus rathkii
TGAATAATAATAAAAAACAATAACAATACCAATAATAATAAATATAAATAATAATAATATAATAATAATAATAATAATAATTAGTAAATAATAATATAATTAATTAATAATAATAAAATAATAAAAAATAAATAGATAATAATAATAATAATATAATAATAATAATAATAATAATAATAATATAATAATATATAATGAATCTAAATAATAATAATAATAATAATAATAATAATAATAATAATAATAATAATAATAATAATAATAATAATAATAATAATAATAATAATAATAATAATAATAATAATAATAATAATAATAATTTATCTAAAATAAATTAAGTATTCATGTTTTCATTATCCCTTTGGCGTAAGACACTCGGGCAACAAGCGTCACGTCACGTTATGTCTTTGTCTACGTTTGTGACGCACGCATTATGTGATAAATTTTATCTCTTAAATGTAAACGTTTTGAAGTTTATTTTTAAATCTATGTTTAAAACATATATTATATATATATATATATATATATATATATATATATATATATATATATATATATATATATATATATATATATATATATATATATATATATATAATATATATATATAGTATATAATATATATATATATATATGTATATATATATATTATATAATTTATTTATTTATTAATATATGTATATACAGTTCTCAAATATTAATAAGCATTTCTACACTTTTATTTTACAGATATATAAAATATTACTTTTAAGTTATTTTAAATCCTTCTATATATTTAATTTCAATTAATATCATTTTCATTTAATCAAATATTTTTTTTGGCAAGCAAAAATTAGTTTTTGAAATTTATTGATTAAGTCGTCGTCATTATAATTACTATTGATTTTTTATTATTTTTATTATTTATGTTTTATTTATTATTATTATTATTATTTAGAAATTCTACATCAGCTTTTGTTTTAAAATAGGTTTTACTTTTTGCTTCCAATTCCCTAAATATTTTTTTCTGATATTCATTTAATTTCCTTAATATTAATCTAGAGAATAATTTACAAAGAAAGTAAGAGGCATATTTATATTTATTAGCCTGACCGGTTTCTTCCGTAAACCTCGGACATCTTTTCAGGTTTTGATTCTACAAGAGAATGAATTATTTTTAACACATAGATCAAAAACTAGAATTACAAATTTGTATTTTAGATTTAGATTTTAGCATTATTTATAAATTCGAATTTACGTTAAGGGAGGATTCTGAAGGGACACTTGACGAAAGGAAGAGAAAAGGCCGGTATATAAATACGGCCCTAAGGCCCGTATTTATGAATCAACTTTGAAAAACGTCTTGACTTTCCGTAAAGGTAGCCTCAGATAAGCATTCCTCCACTGCATAAGAATCTTAAAAAAAAATTGCTATTTATAAACCACCCTTTCCTTTATTCGGGATTTACTTATCGAAGACAGTTTTCAAGGAAAAACGTCATCATATTTCATGACGTCAGAGACCAATAACCAATGAACACAAAGTAAATGAAACTAGAACAAAATAAAAGTATATTATATATTAATTTTATGTATGTAAATTTATAGAAATATTAAAAAAAAAATTAATGAAATAATCTAAACGCGTTTAAAAATACTATGAGTATTGAAGATATGTTGCTTCACATTTATTAGTTCCAGTTGCTTTGATCGGCATAGCCGTAGGCTGAACGTAGCCTAGCTACGAAATTATGATAAATTATAAAAATATCATCTGCTGCTTACACTAAAGTTAGGACCAGGTCGCAAGTTTCAATGGATATCTACAAAGTATATTTCAAATTTAAGGGGAGACTTCATAGCAAAATCTCAACTATTCCAAACCGATAAAAGTAAATGTTTTTTTTGATGAACAACTATGATATCTTTAATTTTATGAAAAAAACAAACAAAAAAAACTGTTCGTTTTTGAACAGTTTTAGGGTGAAGAGAGGAATTTTTTTTTTGAATTTCCACAAAAACTGCCATAAAATCTTTAATTTTTAAGATATTTCAATTGTTTTTGCACTAAAATACTCCAATTTAGTGTGGTAATAAATTTTATTTAGACACCTTATTTGAAAATTTGTTTTTTAAAAAAATTTTTTACAATCTCTGAAAAGTACTTTCAAAATTTTTGAACAGAGAATAGTCAACCATGGTTGACACCACCTTACGGTCTACCAAAACATTTAATATAAACCTCAGTTTGTTTACACGTTTATATGTGAGCTTGGTACCAAATTTGAAGAAAAAAAATCTGTTCGTTTTTTTTAATGAATTTTTTTTTATATCTCATGTAAGGAAAAAATGAAATGCTAGAAAAACGCAAATAAACATTTGGAAAATTTTTTATTTTTTAGACGGCAAGAAAAAATCTTTATTCTCATATATATATATATATATATATATATATATATATATATATGTAATATGATATATGATTTATAGTTATATGATATTTATAGTAATATATGTTTATATAGTATCATATATAGTATTATTATTATATATATTATTATAAATAATATATTAAATATATATATTAGTAATATAATTATATTATATAATATAAGTAATATATACGAGTATATAGTTATCTAGTTGTTAATATATATTATATTATAATATATATATAAAAATTATATATATATTATAATATATATATATAATATATATATATATTTAGTTATTATATTATATTACTAATATTATATATATATATATATTATTATATTATATATTATATATATATATAGTATATATATATATATATATATGATATATTATATTTATATATATATATATATAGCGTTCCAAGCAACTTCTATTGAATTTAAAGACAGTACAGAGTTTCAAAAGTAGTGAATGTCGAAGTAGGTGAACGTGAAAAGCGTGTTTCGTGATGCTTCTTTTTGGGGAGGCGGATTCGGACGTAGGTGATAGAGCTTACATGTTAGCATTATTGTCTGATGACGGTCGACGCGTGATTGTCGATGGTTGTCGAAGTCCTTGGCGCGAGTGAATTTATGTTTCGTCTTATTATTGGCATAGATATGTCGTAACAAGCATGTTGTGCGCATGTCGTCGATCCTTGCCTTTGGTCGAGTTTTGCTCTACCTGTAACGGCCATGAGTCACTCCTTGAAAATTGGCGTGTAGGCCCCAGAAGGGGTTCTCAACCTACCCTTCTGTTGATTTTAAATAGTATCTGGAGTTTCAATATGCAGTTGTATTAAGGCAGTGAGATTTGAAAACTCCGAGATGCATTACTTTTAGAGGGAGGTACGGATCGGACTAGTGGCAGGACCTTATCTCTAACATTGTTCTGACTGCGATTTACTGTTGCTCTATGGGTTCGATGTCTGGCGCGAATGCATTTATTTTCCGTTCTTGCTTAGATTCGCAGTAATTTGTGCAAGATCACGAGTATCTATGTGCGCTATTTGCCTGCGTTTTCCTTGACTTGGTCGGTTGCTGCCTTTAAGCCATTGATCACCCTTAAGTAATGCGTGTAACCCCAGAAAGCGGTTTCCCAGCTCACTCTTGTATGGATTAAAATAAGTTTTATCTGAGTTTCAAGCATGATGATCGAAGCAGAATATGGATAAACTTCCGAGATTTCCTTCTTTATGTGGAGGTTCGATCGGGACTTATGTGGGAGAGGGCATTCCAGTCCGTGTAATGTGCGATAAAGTGAACGTCATAGTTTTGCGATGGTTCGAGTCCTGGCGCAAGTGAAATTTGTTTTTATCGTCTATTATTATCAAATAATTTGTCGTAACAAGCATGTTGTGCGCCTTTTGGCGTTAATTAATTTTTGGTACGTTTTGCTCCTAGTAATACCTCAGGGAGCCGCCCTGAAGAGACCTTTGTAGCCCCATAGGGGTTCCAACCCCCTTCTGTGGGTTAAATAGAGGTATCGGGAGTTTCCAAGGCAGTGATATCGGATCGAGGCAGGAGGTTTGAAAACTTCCGAAGATCTTTTTTTTTCGTGGAGGAGGAGCGGATCAGCGACTAGTGGTCACGAGCTTGCCCTGTACATTTGTCTTAGATTAATGGCGACGCTAAATTGTCGATGGTTCGAAGATCCTGTGGCGGCGGAGTTTGAAGATTTTTTAACATTAATTATTTGAAGAATTTGTGGGCAACTGATAGTACCTTTTGTGGCAAGATGGTCGACGTTCCTTGACTTATGTTGTCGGTGTTTGTTACCTGTAACGCCATGTTGCTACCTGAAAGTAATAGCCTATGGTAGCCCCAGAAGGGTATATCCATACGCACCGCTTTTCGGTAGATTTAAATAAGTAGCGGGTTATTCAAAGCAGTGATTTATCGAATCAGTAGATTTGAAAAGACTGTCCGAGATGTATTTCTATTTTTTGGGCGGAGGGCGGGATCAGACTAGGTGGAGAGGGCCGTCCCTGAACATTTGTTAACCGGCTGAGCGCTTTGTCGATGGTGGTGTATCAGTCCTAGCCGATGAATTTTTTTTCGTCTTATTATTGCATATATGTGCGGCAAACAAATATTTTTCGTGTGGCCTTCTAGGCGTTCTATTGACTTATTGTAGTTGCTCCTGGTAACCCATGAGCACCCTAGAAGAATGCCCGTGTAGTTCCAGATGGAGGGTTCCAAAACACCCTTTCTGATGGATGTAAATAAAGTTATTGAGTTTCAGAGCGGTGATATCCAAAGCTAGGATTTGAAAGACTTCCAAGATGATTATTTTTGTTGGGGCATGGCGGAATTTGGAGCTAGTGGTATGCTCCTCTTGTACATTGTCATATACGGGCGATGGCGTTGTCGAATGGTCGAGCGTCCTGGCGTGAGTGAATGTTTCGTCTGTAGTATCAGAATTTGTGGGCAGCAAGGTCATAGTTGTGCGCATTGTCGTGATCGTTATTTGAACATAGGTCGGGGTTGGCTTCCTGTTATACCCAGGAGCACCCCAGTAGAATGCTTGTTAGCGCCAGTAGGGGTTTTCCAATCACCCTTCTTATGGATCTAAATAAGTTATCGGTTATTCAAAGCAGTGATATCGATAGCAGGAGATTTGAAAACTTCCAAGATGCCTTCTTTTTTGGGAAGGCGGATTGGACCAGTGGTAGAGCCTCCTGTACATTGTCTATTTACGGCGACGCTGTTTGTTGGTGGTTCAGTCCTGGCGTGAGTGAAATGTTTTCGTCTTATTATTACAAATTTGTCGCAACAAGCATGTTGTGCGCATGTCTGTGTTCCTTGACTATGGTCGGTTGCTCCTGTAACCCAGGAGCACCCCAGTAGAATGCCGTGTGGCCC
This sequence comes from Trachelipus rathkii, assembly GCA_015478945.1. Taxonomy (NCBI): domain Eukaryota; kingdom Metazoa; phylum Arthropoda; class Malacostraca; order Isopoda; family Trachelipodidae; genus Trachelipus; species Trachelipus rathkii. The sequence goes on from JABUQX010012302.1 coordinate 7,819, forward strand.
CAGAAGGGGTTACAACCACCCTTCTGTGGATTTAAATAAGTATCGAGTTTCAAAGCAGTGATATCGAAGCAGAAGATTTGAAAACTTCCAAGATGCCTTCTTTTTTGGGGAGGTGGATCGGATAGTGGTAGAGCTAATGTAATTTGTCTTAACTGCGACGCTGGTTTGTCGGTGGTTCGAGTCTGGGCGCTAGTGTTGAAGTTTTTTTTTCGCCTTAATTATTGCACAATTTTTGTCTCAACAACATGTTGTGCGGCCATGTGTTGAAGCAGGTTGCGTGTTGGTTATTGCTTATTGTAACCCAGTGAGCTATCCCCAGAAGAATAACGTGTAGCCCAGCAGGGGTTTGAAGCCCCATTCTGTGAATTTATGGACACTCTATCAAAAAAATCCGATTTAATAAAATCTATTGAAAGAAGACGTTCTTTGATGAATAACTGTTGCATCTTTTATTTTATTAACAAAAATACAAAACAAAAAAAAAACTTTTCTTTGTGGGGGTGTAGGAATTTTAGATTTTTGACTTCTTCCACAAAAATGTCAATAAAATCTTAAATTTTCAAGATATTTCAATGCCTTTAGCACTAAAACACACGATTTTAGCGTACTAATGAAGATCCGTTTAATTAAGGGATATTAAATTTCATTTTATAAAAAAGAAAAAAGAAATCTTAATAGGTGACGCTACAAATAATATAAAAGCTGATTTTTCTAAATTGTTGAATTCTAACAGTCAAGTATTCGTGACACCACCTTACATTCAAACTGAGTATGAATGAAAACATCAACCTGTTTATATGTACATATTTAAGGTTTTTACCAAATTTCATGGGCATAAAACTTTTTTTTCTTTCACTTCCTTTTTTTTGGTCAGAATATGTTTCAAAAAACTGAAATGTAAGAAAAACGCGAAAAACTTTTTTGAAATTTTGGTTCAGTGCTGGGGCCACTATTATTCCTCATATATATATATTATATATATATTGTTATATATATATATTATGTATATATATATATTAGTATATATATATATAATATATAGTATATATATATGATATATAATATAATATATACTATATTATATTTTGATACCACGAAAATATGTTGAATAGTATATATATATATATATCATATATATATATATATATAATATATAGTATAAAGTATATATTATATAGTATATATAATATATGATTATATATATATATATAGTATATATGTATATATATATAATATATATTAGTTATATAATATAATATAATATAATTATATATATATATTTATATATAATATATGCATATGCTAATATTATATACATAAATATATTATTTAATATTATATATATATAGTTATTATATATATAATATATATTATATATAAGTATATATATATATGTAATAGTATATATAGTTGATTATTATATATATGATGTATATTATATAGTATATATAGTATATATATTATATATATATTATATATATTATATATATAGATATATATAGGTTATATATAATATATTATATATATATATTAGGTATTAATATATATTATATATATATATAATATTTATAATATATGTATATATATATACTAAATTTCCCACACAAAAGGAAATAACTATTTTTCTGAGATTTTTGGGCTCCGGCTCCATCCGGCTCCGGCTTCAGTCTCCAGCTCCCGTTATGCACTATTTTGAAAAATTGTTGAGGCACTTCTAGTTGTATAAATTAATTTCACCTTGCCTTTTATTCGTGAACAAACATACACCTATGTGACAGCGCAGACTTCGTCTGCGCCTAAGGATTCTGCACTATTTGAAATTGTTCAGCACTTCTTTTGGCAATAAATTTTTCATCTAAAAAAATATTTCCTAAAAAATTTAATGCCAAGCATCCGACTGCGACTCTTGCTCCTGCATCGGATCCGGCTCCGGCTCCGGCCCGTGCCCGCAAGCTCCGGCCCCGTCCCCGGCTGCCGACTAAGGTTTCTGCACTAGATTGTAAATTTTCCAGCACTTCTTTCGTAATATATTTTTTTAACCTTAAAAAAATATTGATTTGAAAATATACAGGGAGGCTCCGGCTCCGGCTCCGCTCCGGCTCCGGCTCCTGCTCGCCTAAGATTTCTTGCACTATTGTAATGTCCAGGCACTTCTTCTTTTCTAATATAGTTTTTCACCTAAAGATTTTTTTTGAAGAAATTTATATCCAGCATCCGGCTTGCCGGCCTCGGCTCCGGCTCCGGCTCCGACTAAGTTTCTGCACTATTTGTAAATTGTTCAGCCCTTCTTTGGTAATATATTTTTCACTTAAAATATAATTGTTGAAAAAATTTAATATTCAGGCATCCGGTGTCCGCTCCAGCTCCGGCTCGGCTCTGCCCGGATCCGGCTCCGACTAAGGTTTCTGCACTATTTTGTAAATTGTCCAGCACTCTTTGGTATGATATATTTTTCACGACTAAAAATGTTTATTATGAAAAAATTTATACCAAGATCCGGATTCCGGCTCGCTCCAATGACTCCGCACCGCTCCGGCTGCTGGCTCTGACTAAGGTATTCTGCACATATGAAAATTGTTCAGCACTTCTTTTAATAACAATTTTTTTACCTAGAAAAAGATTTTTTGATAAAAAATATACCCAGGATCCACCTCCACTCCGCTGCTTCCGGCTTCCGACTCCGTGCTTCGGCTCGGCTCGACTAAGGTTTCTGCACTAATTGAAAATTGCCCAGCACTTCTTTTGGTAATATAATTTTTTAACTAAAAAATATTTCTTGAAAAAGATTTATGGCCCAGGCTCCGGCGTCAGGCTCCGGCTCCGGCTGCCGATTCCGGCTTGCCGGCTTCAATGCTCCGCTGCCGGCTCCGTCTAAGGTTTTTGCACTATTTGAAAATTGTGACAGTGCGTTGTTTGTTGGGCAATAATATTTTCCCTACTAAAAATATTTCTTGGAAAAAAATTTACACCCAGTGTCCGGCTCCGGCTCCGGCTCCGGCCCCGGGCTCAGGCTCGCGGCCGGCTCCGGCTACGTGTTCTAACACTATTTGGAAAATTTTCCAGCACTTCTTTTTGGTAATAATTTCACGCTAAAGAAATAATTTATGAAAAGAAATTACACCCAGAATTCCGCTGCAGGCTCTCGGCTTGCCGACTCCGGCTGCCAGCCTTGTGGCTCCGGCTCCGGCTCCGGTCCCGTTTCCGACTAAGGTTTCTCCACCATTTGAAAATTGATCAGTACTTCTTTTGGTAACAAATTTTTTTACCTAAAAAAAAATTCTTGATAAAAATTATACCCAGGATCCACCTCCGGCTCCGATTCCGGCTCCGGCTCAAGCTCCGGCTCCGACTTCGACTTCACCTATTTTACCGAGTAAAAGCTGGAGCCTTGGTTGGAAATAAAAAAAAAAAAAAACAACAAAAAATTCTGTTATTAAAAATAAAACATTTTTGATCCTGAACCCTGGAATTGCAATTTTGACTGGAATTGGAATTTTTTAGTTCGACACTCTTAAATAAAAATGTCTGTATCTAAAAAACATTTAGAATGTTTGCCAAAATAATTACATCCATGATGGTTTCAGGAGGGAATTTTTCTACTAATTTTAGATAATAAAAAAAAAATGGGAAAATTTTGATTTTGCCTTCAAAAAGTAGGGGGGTCTAGTTATGAGTCTCCCTTAACACACACCACTCATCTGGGGCAAAGCCTAATCTAGGAGGGGGTGGTGCTCAATTTTTTAAGTCTGAGCATAGACGAGCAGAAGAGGAGTAACACACTCAGACGACGACCAGTGAAGAACCTGGGTCTTTCGCTTCGTTTGGGCGAGTGCTCTAGACAGCTGAGCTACCGGACGCCATTTTGGTGTTGATCCATTTCCTTCTTGACTTATAAGCGAGTCCGACTCCGCGAATGTCCTGTCTCTTCTAATCTTCTTATAGGATATATAACTAAATGCCAAAAATGATGTTGTTAATTTATTTAGATTTATTTAAGCTTTGGTATATCAAAAGAATCAGTTTAAAATGTTTGTTGCGGTCTCTGTAAAATTAAATATGATTTTAATATTTTGTGTTAAATTTATAAAATTTTGTATTTGCAATTCCTTTTTCTAAAACGTTTCTTCAGTCTAAACAAATGTTCTCTCAGGAACCATCTCCTTTTCCAGCACTCAAACTTCTGATCCCTCGTTGCAAGCTCTTGTGTTGCTTGGCTCTCTTCTCTAATTCCTTTCTTCTGAATCTTCTCTTTTCATTTTCCACTCTCTTTTCAATGCGTGCATTCTCGCACGGCGTCGAGTCATATAGTGCTGGACTTTTCCTCTGTGTGAGCTCTATTATATAGGTGGTTTTTGGGTATTTTTCTTACACGAAAGTATATATTTGACAAAATCATTTACATAATAAATGCCTACAAATGAAATAAATTAAATAATAATAGCGACAAATTGTACAATAAAAAAAACAAGATGGCTGCCGCTCGGAAAACAAAATCTTAAGAGAGTTAAGGTTGGTTCACAGCTGAGGGAAAAATTTCTCCAAGTATTTTGCGACGTCAAGGATTCCTTAAGTAAAAAAATTCTCAAGGACCGTTCATAAATTCGAATTTACGTTAAGGGAGGATTCTGAAGGGACACTTGACGAAGGAGAGAAAGACCCGTTATAAATACGCGCCCTTGATGTTTTGATGAAATAAGCCTCACTTTTTTCAGTTTTTGGCCTTCACATAGGAGTGTAAATTTTAAATGATTTTGAAATATCAGGTACAGTTGTCTTGTTATGCTCAGTGAATAAATGTTCATATATTTTACTGGGTTTAAAGCGGTGCTGGTATGCCCTATCTGTTAATCTATTAGTCGTGTAACCAATATACGTCGACGTACAGTCAGACTCGGGACATGCGAATTGGTACACGACATGGTGATTGGGAGTCATTTGATGCTGAAGTTAAAAGAATTAAACAGAACCTGATTAACTGTAACCACCCTTTAAATTTAACGGAGAAAATAATAAACAAAACCATCAACAAACTCTATAAACAACAGGACAATACGAACAATATCTCTGAAAGTATTAAATTTTATTTTAAAACTTCAAATGCAAAAGACTTCGATAAAGAGGAAAAATGCCTACGCGGCATTATTAACGCCCACATTAAATCTACAAGTAACTCAAAAATCACAGTTAAACTATACCACAAAACAAGAAAACTTTCTTCCTGCTTCTCTACTAAGGATACCCTTTCAGTTAATCACCATGTCGTGTACCAATTCGCATGTCCCGAGTCTGACTGTATGTCGACGTATATTGGTTACACGATTAATCGCTTCAAACCCAGTAAAATATATGAACAAATATTTATTCACCGAGTCTAACAAGTACAACTGTACCTGATGAATTTCAAAATCAATTTAAAAGTTTTACAACGTCTCATGTGAGCCCAAATACTTGAGAAAGTAGTTGAAGCTTATTCATAAAAACTCTAACCGGACATTAACGATAAGTTTAAGAGTATTATCCCTTAAAGTAAATATAATATGAAATGGCTAAAATCTAAAATCTAAAATCTAATTTGTAATTTTAATTTTTCAAATCCTAGTGTTAAAATAATTCATTCTATTGTAAGAATCAAAACTCTGAAGATGTCCGAAGGTTTCGGACGAAACGGTCAGGATCGTAATAAATATAAATATGCCTTTAACTTTCTTTTGGTATATTATTCTCTTATTAATATTAACAGAAAATTGAATATTATCAGGAATAATCTTCACTAGGCAATCTCGGTTCCAAAGTAAACCTATATTTATTGATTATTATTATTATTGATTATTTATTATTATTATTATTATTATTATTATTATTATTATTATTATTATTATTATTATTATTATTATTATTATTATTATTATTATTATTATTATTATTATTAATTAATTAATAATATTATTAAGTTTATTATTATTATTATTATTTTATTTATTAATTATTATTATTATTAATTATTATTATTATATTATTATTATTTATTATTTATTGTTTATTATTTATTATTATCGATTATGGTATTATTATTATTTATTATTGATATTAAGTTATTAATTATTATTATTATTATTATTATTATTATTATTTATTTAATTATAAAATATTGTTAATAATTTTGTCATTATTATTTGTTTAGATAATGATAATTAAAATTATTATGCATAACTAATTAATATTATTATTATTATTATTTATTATATATTATTATTATTATTTGTTTAAAAATAGTGATAAGCATTAGTCGACCTCGGGTAAAATTGAAATTTTTTTTCAGAGGATTTGAGTAAGTATATTTTAAATCAATTTCCTTTTCCGCATTTCCTTTTTTATTTGCAAGGTAAACTGAAATACATGTAAGAAAGAAAAATTATGTAAACTTTTTTATACTCACATTTTTAAGGCCGACCAATTACATAGTCTGTTTCTCAGTGCAGTCACCTCTGTAAGTAAGTAGAAACAAATAGAGAGTTTTTTGTAATGTCGGTTTCAAGCGCATATTTTTGTGGCCATACTTTTACTTTTAATAGGAGGAACAAGCAAACCTATTTGAGTCCTCAGTGATCCATATCGTCGACAGCAAGCAGACTTCCTTGCTAGTCGTTTTTTCGACACAGAACAAACTAAATCATCTTATTGCAATGTTTGTCTGTCCTTTAATAAATAATCGGATATTTTAAACAAACGATGGACGAACAAAATAATGATGAAAGGGATAGATGAATAACAACCGAAAAACGGAATGATATGTTGAAATAAATATAAGAAAACTATAACAAAAGGATGAATGATCAGGAAAATATGAAAAGAAAACATGAAGAAAAACATGTTCTTCTTAAAAAAAACCCATGAATATAAATAAATTAAAATCTAAATTGTTTCTTTTCAGTATTTATTATGTTTTTTCTTTTGTAAAGATAATAATACAAAATATAACAAAAATTCTTTTTCGTAACTTCTTTTATGGAGAATATTTTTGCATTCAATAAAAACAGAGGAAAAAACTTTATTTGGTATGATCAATCTTTATTTTCTTTCAAGCTCAAAATTTTACATTTTTTACTCTTTATTTTCGAAGAATTAAAATAGGCACAATGGTAAACACTATATGTCATAATACAAGGAACTATTAATTATTAT
>JABUQX010012302.1:30000-35708 GCA_015478945.1 Trachelipus rathkii
TACTTTGTGGATTGCATTTTAAGAAGAGAGTTCTTTAGAGTTTGAAGTTTCATAACTAGTAAAGAAAAATTTTTCTTAACGATTTTGAATTTAAAATTTTAAGTTTTTATTTCAAATTATTTTCATATAAAAATCCGAGATGAAAGGAGCAAACAATTTTTTCAACAGCAACATTTCTTTTTAATAATTTTTTGAATTGAAATATGAACTGAAAATTTAAAAAAAGAAAAAGAATTTGAACTTTTAAATATTAGGAAAAGTGAAGCTGCGTTTTGCGAAGTCGTCGAATCTGGGAAGAAAATCACAATTCTCTTAGTCTGATAGCAAACGCTTTCGAATGACTTAATTGATTTTAGAAAGTCTCAGAAGCAAATTTTTTTCATAGCCTTTCGTCAGGTTTAAATTGGAACATTATGATAATTGCACAGGAGCAATGCTATAATAGAGGAAACACTCGCGTGTAAGCAATATATATATATATATATATATATATATATATATATATAATATCCTCACGCTATATATATATATATATATATATTTATATATATAATATATATATATATATATATATATTATATATATAATTATATATATATATATATATATAATATATATATATATCATATAATACAAGGTGCATTTAGAAGTAGTAGAGGATGTGTCGATCAAATCTTTACATTGCAACAAATGATTGAAAAACTAAGAGAAAAGAAGAAGAAATTCTGTTTAGATATTATTAACTTGCAGCAAATGTATGACAGGATTAATAGGGAAGCTCTGTGGCAGGTGTTAATGAATAAATGGCTGGTTTTGTGGTAGGCATTTTTTCTTTCTGATTGGAATGAAAGTATGTTTGTCGATAGAAAAAGCTTGTGTAAGAATAAAATGTAAGTTGATATTGAATGTTTAATTAAAATATTAAATAGGGTTGGGGGATATTAAAAGTGGATTGAGGCCGCCGAGATGTGTTTTGTCTCCTTGGATATTTATATTTTATAAGGATAATATGAACCGACCAAGGCCCCGGACCCTGAACCGGCCTTGGAGCCGGCCAACCGCGGCCCTGGCCCCTGACCCTGCCCTGCCGCCCCTGCCCCTGCCCCGCTGCCCCTGCCCTGCCCACTGCCCCCGGCCCGCCCCTCTGTTCCCTTGCCCTGCCTGCCACATGGCCTGCGCCGCCTGCCCCCCTGCCCCTCCCTGCCTGCCGCCGGCCCCGGCCAGCGGCCCCGGCCCCGGCCCCTGGCCCGGCCCCGGCCCCGGCCGGCCACGCCGGCTCGTGCCGCGGCCTCAGGCCCGGCCCGTCCCCGGCCCAGCCGCGGCCCCGGCCCGGCCCCGGCCCTCGGCCCCCGGCCCCGGCTCCGGCCCCGGCCCCGGCCGGCGCCGGCCGCCGGTCCGCGGCCCCGGCCCCGGCCCCCGCACTCGGCGCCAAGCCCCCGGCTAATAATTCTGGAAAACCGGGGTTTCTTTGCTGGGGTTGACAGTAGTCTGCAAATTGCACTTGTACAAAATTGGGTCAAAATAAAAATTTAAAAAATCATATGCAGATCAATTTAATTTTATGAAACAAGTTTTTCATCACTTAAGTCTCTGATTCAAGTTTTCCTTTGAATATTATCATAAATCTTTGGAATAAGTGGAGTAATGTTCTGGAGGCAGAGGGCAGTGATGTTGAATATGACAGCTGCTCATTAATTTGTATTTTACAAAGAGAAGCATTTCAAACATTCTTTGGTTAATAATTTGACTCTGGTCTTTTCTGATATTGATTTCCCTATATACTTTGAATTCTCTATTCCATCACTTGTCACTACTTGAACTTGGTGGTGGGCATAATAAATCCTTGCCAGCGATGCTAATATGGGGGAGTTCCTGTTTATTTTGCTTTCCAGATTGGGCAAAAGGGGATTCACCATGATTTTTTAATTCTTTTGAGTTTCAAAATACTTTGTTCACTCAATTAGAGCTGATTTCATTCAGATTTGGAAATAAACCTGTAAACTGTTTCTGATTCGTCCTGAGTCTGCAAGGATAGGTGTCGCCATAAAGATTAGGGTTCAAGGGCTAAAAACTTCCCTGAAAATTGTAAATTTTAAATATTCGTTGAATAACTTTTAGTATTAAATTATAATTTTTATTATTAAAAAAGAGCAACATAGTCACCACTTCTTATAACCGGTATAAGTACCGACTTACCTGGTATAATGATTATGTAACTTATATTACTTTTTATTAACATCAGTTTCGCCTCAGATTGTGGTGGATTTCATTTCTGTATCCTTACTATGCAATGACCTTTTAGTTAGTAGCTGAAGCCCATTACTCTTGGGTTTTTCCCTCAGTAATGAGAGAAATGCTTCCGGCGGTCTGCCACCTTCGAGGGACCATATGTCAACATTGAATAGATTCAGTAAGAATTTTTTTTAACTATGAGACTTTCAAATTTGGTTTCAATTAATTATGATTCTCACACATTTCAAGTACAACTTAACTGTACTGCTAATATTTGCCAGACATTGAAAAATTATTTTACGCTGTGTATTTGCTTTCAAAAAGTTGCATGTTTCAATTATCTAACTCCTATATCAGATATTTTCCTCCAGCTGCTCAAACTTAAAATTCCTTTGTTTAGCTGTATTAATTTTCAGATATTGGAGGGAGCTGCATAACTTTCAGCTGCCAGACAGACTAGCGTTTATTAATTAATATTAATATTAATATTAATATATATATATAATATATATATATATATATATATATATATATATATATATATATATATATATATATATATATATATATATATATATATATATATATATAGATACATATATTATATATATATATATATATATATATAATATATATATTATATATATATATATATATATATATATATATATAATATATAATATTTATATATATATATATTTATATATATAAATATATATATATTATATATATATATTCATATATTATATATATATATTATATATATATATATATATATATATATATATAATATATTATATAAATTATATTATAAATTTATAAATATATTTTAATATTTATATATATATATATATTAATATATAAAGAATATAAAAATTAAAACTTAACGATTATTGAAATTCGTCAGTCTAAAATAAGTTGGCAGATAAAATTCGTTAAAACTAAGTGATTATAAGTTCGATTAAGAACTTTGAACTTACACTGCATAACAAGCTTTTAGTTGTTTGTACATTTTAATCACTGATTGAGAAAATTATTGATCGTGATTTTATAAATAAATAGCAATCAGTGTTTTGGCTGTGAAAAAACTGAAACTATAACAAGAATCAGATATTTGAGATAGTAATTTAAATTAGTATTGTATACTAAATTTTTGAGGTTATTGATTTAAATAGAAGATCGAGTTGTTATAGAGTTACGACTGGACGTGAGTTATGAAATGAAGTGAAACTTAAATTTACTTTGGTAAAAGTCATCTTTGGGTAAATCTATTGAAGCATCATGGACAATATAACCCACTATTCTTAACAACCGTATTAACAACATAAGTTTCGTAGTTACATCTAAACTTGAAATTTTGGTCAACAACTTCGCCGACTGGTACTTGCAGGGTAATTGCAGAAGTTGAAAACTATTGTGAGGATAACTCCACACGAAACAATAATAGGATCGTGTCAGGAGAATCAATTAAGAGAATTCGTTTTAATAAAAAGTTTAAGATAACTCAAATATAATAAAAGGAATAGTTGAAGAGAAAAAGGAAGAAAAGGGGAAGGAAAATTACTTTAACGCACAATTTAGTAAAATAAATAGAGACAAGTTAAGTAAACTAAATAAAATAAATAGATTGAATAGAGTGAATATCGAGAGAAAAAAAGAAAGTAACTGTAAAGAAATCTGATCTAAATTAAACATAAGTGTCTAGTAAATATTTATAAAAGATAAACGTTCAAGATATTTGAGGAAAATAAAATAAACAAAATATATTTATTTATGGGGGGGATTTTAAAGAATTTTAATTAATTAAATAAAGTTTTTAATAAATAAATTGAGTAGTGTAAGTATTTTTTAACAAACATTTAAATTTTTTAGTATATGTGGGGATTTTAAAGAATTTTAAATAATTAATTTAGGATTTAATAGATAAATAAGATAGATAAATAGATAAATAGATAAATAGATAAATAAGGTGTTAACGGGTATTATTGTGGGTATATTTAGTGAGCGGGGTGGTGGCCTTAGGTGTTGGGAAGTGCCTAGGGGGGGGGGTCCCACAAAGCGTACAGCCTGAGCGAGTATAGTATATAGGAGAAGGGAAAAGATGGGGAGGAGGGAGGTAATTAGAGTGGGATGTATGAATGTGAGGGGGGTAAACGAGGATTTGAAGAGGGAGGAAGTGGGGTTAATGTTTGAAGAAAAAAGGTTGGATGTGCTGGGGATAACTGAAACTAAGTTGAAGTGAAGGGAAAGAGGGAGGTGGACTTTGGAAAGTACAAGGGGGTGATATCAGGGGTGAATGAGAGAGTGAGGGGGAGGGAAGGGGTGGGAATAGTTATGAGGAAAGAGGTATGGGATAAGGTAAGGGTGTGCAGCCAGGTGAGTTCGAGGATAATGTGGGTAAAAGTGAAATTCGGGGGGGAAATGTGGGTTTTTATATGTGCATATGCACCAGTGAATGGAGCGAGGGAGGAGGAGAGAGAAAGATTTTGGAGTGAGTTGAATGAGTGTTGGGAAAGTTTCGGGGTAAATGATAAAATTTGTCTATTGGGAGATTTGAATGCAGGAGTGGGAGGGGAGGGGGTGGGAAGAATAATAGGACCATTTGGGGTAGGGGAGAGGAATGTTAATGGAGAAAGTCTGCTGTTAGGTTGTGTGCTGAAAGAAGAGATGATAGTGGGGCGAATACTTGGTTCAAAAAAAGTGAGAATCATAAAGTATACTGGAAGAGTGGAGATAAACGGGGGGGGGAGGGGTACTGGATATGTGTTGTGTAAAATGGGGAAGGATTAGAGCAGATTGTTTAGATGTAATGTATTTAGAGGGCGGGGAGGGGGATCATCGGAATCACTGATTTGGTGGTTGCTAGGATAAGGGTGGGAGGAGAGGTGATGGGGTATAGTAGGGGAAGAAAAAAAAAAAAGAAGAAAAAAAAAAAAAAAAGAAAAAAAAAAAAAAAAAAGGGGTAAAAAGTTTTGGGGAAAAAATAAAGGGTGGAAGAAAAATTGGAGGAGACAGTGTGTAAGAGGGAGTTTAGGAGAGGTATGGAGGATAGGTGGAGAGACGTGAGAGGGACGGAAATTGGGGAGGTGGAGGGGGAGTGGATGAGATTTAAAGAGGCAGTATGTGAAGAGGCTAGAAGGGTATGTGGAGTAAAAAGGGTGGGTGCAAGTAGAAGTCTAAGGAAGGGAAGTGATGGTGGAATGAGGAGTAGGTGAAGGAAGGTTGGTTGGAAGGAAAAGAGGGGCTTTTGAAAATGGTTGGGAAAGTAAGGAGAGAGGAGTGAGAGCCGACAACATGAGGTTATATGTTGAAGGAAAGAGGACAGGAGAGGAAGAAGAGAGAGAAGAGAGGAATGGTGTAGAAAAGTGACGGAAAATTTTGAATCGGGAAGTAAGATGTTCTGGAAAGAAGTGAATAGAAAAAGGAAGAAGAAGGAGGGGTTGGGGGAGAGGATTAAGGGAGGAGATGGGGAGTGG
>JABUQX010012303.1:0-20578 GCA_015478945.1 Trachelipus rathkii
ATAGTTCATAAAAGACACAAAGATAATTGTTTGGACATTAATAACGCATCTCTTCAGTTGGGCCGAAAATCTGTGGCTCTTAATAAAACAAAAAAAAAAACAACAACAACTTTTACCTTTTTTATAGGGTGTCTACGTACTGTCAAACACTAAATGAATATATGAATACTTAATAAGGGTGCATTTTCGATGAAAGTGGTCACAAATAATGTTTTGAAAACAGGGGACCCTTTTTAAACATTGGTTGCCGAGTTTGATGATTTTGTAACGTAGGGTGGTGTTAATGTTTCATATAATGTTTGTGTTACTTTTTATATAAAGCATACTTTTGTTACATTTTTTTCCTTCAACTTGTCATATTCTTCTCTCTTAAAAAGGAAGTTGGGTTCAAGCTTCGAAAGCTACGATCTTTTATTTAATTAATTTTTATTAATTTTGTAAAGTTTTAATTATCAGTTTTTAATTTTTTATCACATGTGAATCTTTTCATATATTAAATATATATATACTATATATAGTATATAAGTATATTATACTAGGCGGTACTATACATTTTAATATTGCTTATGTCGTACTATAAATATAATAATAATATATATAACTATATATATACTAATATAAAACGAGCCGGAAGCCTAGGGGGCAACCCGTAGTACGTAGTCCATCTGCTAGCTTATTTAATTAAAATATATGATATTATAAAGAAAACTTAGTACCTACCTAATGGGGGGAAACTCAACCTAGCCTAAAGCCCATTATCTTGTCGATACTATTATATATAATAAAAGTAAGTCTCACCCTACCAGGTGATATATAAGTCCCTATGGAGGAATGTTGCGCCTGTCCGTGACAGGAAATCAAAAGAAAAAGTTCCTACCACCACGGACTTATAGCAGATATGAGTGACAAGACTAGAGAATTGATAGAAAAAAAGAGACTCAAACTAAAGAGCAGATATGTGGGGTGGTGAAATGGTGCAGAATTACGTGATATCTTTATGGTCGTAAAACAAGAACTTGCTGGGAAGACGAAGGAGCCACCGTCGTTATTCAACGGTGAAACTTACAGCCAACCGGCCATAGGCAGGGGTTTGGTCCAGAAGCGCGAAATTAAGGTTCGCCAATGAGGGAAGGTAAGGGGAGAAGTACTACCTCCAACACAGAGAGAAGTGATGTGAATATCATATTTTTTCTATGAACCACTTTATCTCGATGTCCTATTTATTTGACGATAATAAAGCAAGAGAGAGTAACAAAATAAGTAATATTTATTTACAATCAGACATAGATAATAAGACGCAACACCAGAACAGCCACATACTATCAAGTAGTATATATACCTATTATAATATTATTATATATATGGTAGTTATCTTAAATATTATAACTTGCATCCCAAAATCACATAATTTAGCTCAGTAGTGTTCAAGGTTTATACTAAATATTTAGATACTATGATCAATAATGGTTATTGCATTTCTCATCTATTTGTTCTAATAATAATACTTACTCACGGTCGTGGTTATAATATTAATATTCGATACTACATATATTGCCGCGGTACTATCATACTTGTAATTGGCCCTTATCTTATGTGTCTATCTCAGCGATATATTTTATGTGGCGGAGTCGCGACCAGACTCAACATATTAAACGCTGGACTGTAATTCATTACGCCAGTTAGAATATTTACCTTCTTGTGAGCGTTAGCTATGTAAACGAGGAGGTAGAGATTAGCATACTGAATGATACTTATTATTACGTTTGCTTGTCGTGGGTTAAGTGAGTTACTAAATAACACTAATGGCTATCAAATCATATTGCTCATTTATTCTATATATACCTATATTATCTTGAGTGAACAACCCAATGATTATATTACCTGCAGCTATAACTATTAGTTTTAAAGAAGAGTAGATGTCGAATTACCTACTATAAGTCAATATGAGTATGTTATAAACACCTAACTTAATATGAGGCTAATATTATATATTACTCAACGCCTACTAGTGACCGCCGCTTCACATATTATTTATACCTATAATATTGATCTATCCCAATTTGTAACGTTGTTCTTAGCTCTCCGTAGCCGTTGAAGAGATGGAGTTTATATGTGTGTATTTAATTTTATGGTTGTTTAATCAGTGCTTTTCTACTCCAAAACCAACACCTTGAGTGACTTTCTATCATATTTAATATGCAGTTTTTGCGCATATCGTGTCACTTTCTCTGAGTATCCTCTCGCGAGTAATTATTTAAAAACTCTAGAATTACATCATTATTTAAGTAGTTCTATTTGTAACGATCCCCAGTTCTCTATTTAATTTGTGAAAGTATTAAAATCTTGTAACATCAACACTTACACATACCACTGAACAGTTGAATATGCAGATAGGTATTTAATTTTTAATAACCCTAATGATCGCTTACACTCTGATATTACAAAGATAAAGACTTTGAACGGTCTCAGTATAAAAAATAAGGTACCATATACTCCTTCATTTTGAGCGTATCACTTCAAAGAACGTTTCAATACTTGGTGTGGGTGGGGGGGGTGGGGAGAAGGTGGAAGAGGGAGTGTGGATTATTTATGATAGAATAGAGGATCCTGTTCACAATAGATGAAAGCTTTTTATTGTAATTTCATTAGTTACGTATTAGAGTTTTAATAATTAACTAACTCTATTTAGATCAATTTAAAATAATAGTTATGTTTTAATTTAGATGTAAGTAAATTACTTTAACTTCACAATATATAACTATGTAAAGTAATGTAAGGACTATATACATAATGCTACGACATCTTCTAATTTCTTTTTTGACTAAATATTGCTCGGCAACTAGAAACGAAAGGCAAAAAAGCATAGAATAGAAAGCTCCATTTCCAAGTTGGTGTAACAAAACCAATATATGTATATAGTTATAGTTAATTATAATTATAATTGAAGCTATTGTGAAAATATTAGATGAGAATATTATTTATATGTTTTATTAAAATTATTTTTGGCATAAATTTATCAAATAATATAATAATATATGAATCTTAATATTTAGCTAATTTTGCACTATACTACTGTATCACTTTATCTATAAGTTATTTATAAAAAAATAAGGTATTCATAAATAATATATATATTATATAAATAAAATTATTAAATAATATCATCTTCATTTAAATTAGATATTTATTTTTATATAGATTAATATCATATAAAGAATGTAGTAATTAAACATCCCATATATAACCCAAGGCGTGACCCCTACCCTCTTTATTGATTTTATAGAGATCACTATAATTTGTGGTAGGAATACTGAGCTTAATAAGAGTGATTTAAGGTATATTAATAGTATATTAGTACAAACTATAATATCCAAATATAAATATATATAAACTAGTATATATATATTATAATTCCGCAATCTCTTCATTACACATTTTAATAATGATTTATTATCCAACTAGCTACAATTTCATCAAATAATAATATTAATAGCCTACTACTACTACTACCATATTAAAATTATTATATAGTATATAACATAATATATAATATATAATATATTGTATATATAATATTACTATAATTAAAAACTTTTATAAATAAATAATATACACATTTATTTTATAAGTATTTAAAACAGGTCAGCCTTAAATAATTTGGTATATTATACTATAATATAATATAATCCACTTACATTATATTAGTACTATATAAAATATTATAATGTAAATATTCGTATATAAACATATAATAACATGGTATAAAATTATAATTATAATTATAGTATATTTTACTATAATATAATATATTATATAATAATACTAATATAAGATATATTTTAAGGTTATATATATGTTATTTTTTATATAAATATAGTATAATATTTATTTTATAATATATATATAAAAGAATTACAATATATATTAAAACGTAAATTATAATACTATAAATTATAAATAATATTTTATTATAGGTAGAATATAATATATATAGTTGATGAATAAACAATAATATCCATACTCATAGGTTCTAATATAATAATATAATATATATCCTTGTTTAACAACTCTGGGGCACCCTTGAGATTGACTTTCTATAAATTTAAAGTTTTTGGCTTTTTTGCTCGTTTCTATTTTATTATTTTGCACCGATATTTAAAACTGGATTACATAACTTCAAGATAGATAGATATTTCTTGAAACATACGTTTTTAATCTTTTTTTTTCTGTAGGAGAATATATAACAAGTAAAAGAAAGATAGTATAATGTAATAAAAATTTAAGTAAATAATAAATATTATATAATAAAATAATAATATGAAGATAGTATACATATGATAATATATCATATAAACAACTTGTAATTTTTATCTATATAATATTAAAAATTATAATTTTTAGTACCATAATAAAGATAAATTGGATATTACATAAGCTATACACAAAAATGTGTTAGGTTTCCTGCTCATAAAAATTAAATAATATTGAAAATAACCTCAGCAAAACTTTGCTGATTCCTTATGAATAGTAATTGGTGAGAATCTAGGAATTTTTCCAAGATCACTATGTGCCCGCAATAGAATGGAACTGTCCATCTGTCCCATCTAGATCCGACAGGGAAAGTTGTACAGAAATCAGAGGGAGACGACTCAAAGAGTGGGAAGTTCTCATAATTCCGCAAACCTCTGGAAAATTCAAAATTTAACAGACAGTATGTGATGTATATTGCGGAGAGAGGTCGACTTATTTTCATATATAGAGAATATACTATCACATAAAATAATATATAAAATTAATAAATTATATTACCTACTATTTATATATATAATGGGGGGTATTATTATAAAAACCTATTCACCATTATATACCCATTGTAATACCTATACTATGAGTAGTTTATTTAAATAAATAAAAGCCAGCAGACATTACTTAATTAGTATAATAATAATTAAGGTCCCTATACCCACCCTATAAAATATTACAAAACGCCATACCTATCTGGATAATTATTATTATATTATTATTATTAATAAGATATATATTTAGGGTGTTAATTATATATATATTATATAGGTATATTATAATAACGTACTGATAACTGTTCTTCACTTTAAAGGTTGTTATATACTATATTTAATTGTATAAGTTATAAGATATATATATTATTATTAATATTCCTATTTTTACCTAACCACACACTCAATTTTTATATAAGCCTACTTAAGAAATTATAAGCTATTTGAGTTATTGGGCTAATTAAGCGTGCTCGAATTTGCGTGTCCTCACATGAAACATTTAATCCTAAAAATTTTAGTGCTGCTATTTGAAATAAATTTCTCGCTAGCATTGTCCGGATGTTTCTACCAAAACAACCACTAACGCATTATTATTGCACTCACCTCCCTACTTTTGGGTAAATAACGAAGTATTTATATAATACCGATAGTATTATTGTATAAAATAAAATATATATGGTAGATGTAAAAATAATATAATATATATATATAAATGAGGGTATAATATAAATATAATATGTGAGTTCAGTTAATATTACCTAATATTAATATATTACCTATATATATAGGCTATATGTACCGATAAATATATAGTGAGTAGTAGGCGTTTGGTGTCTTTTGATGTTTCAATATGTATGGATAGATATATATATATAAAATTATTATAAAAAATGTGGATTATAAAGTTATTATTATATATAGTATATATAATATATATATATATATTTAATTATATTGTATGATTTATATATATTTAGCCGGTGAGGAAGAGATAAAATCACCGTATTCATATATACTATATATATATAGTATAATAATATTAGCGCCCTTGCTGGCAGCTTCATGGAGATAAACTTTTTTAGGTCATGGTCTGCATTAACCTCACTAATGAAATAAATATAATAATACACAAATAATTTTAAGAATCATAATTAACATAATAACATAAATAAATAAACTCTGAGCAAAGAGGGAGCAGCAAATTGAGCGTAGGGTCGAGTGACTAATAGTTGGTAATAATATACTTGTCCTAAAAAAGATATCAAGAGGTAAGTGCCCGTCCCCACCCACCACATAGAATTAGAATAATATCTAATGTCATAGTCCCTGCCAGCCACCGGGATTTATACCATAACGAACATTTTTATTTGGGAAAGAAATGTTTAGAATGCTAAATGTTTTGGCCTCCTTTATTCCCTGCGATATATAAATAATTATGTTAATGACTCGGTATGCACAAGTAATATCGTTGTATATCCGAATGTTTGGCGTCCTTTCCTGGGAAGAAAAGACGCGCGAAACACTTAAGTTTATCGTAAGGTTATTCTGGTTTTGATGTCACAACAACAAGTGAGTTAGTTTGATCATTGGTGTCGCTCATGCAGCTAGGATGAGAGAGGCAAGACATTTCTAGCCTCAACGTTCTTTATTATATACGAGGCGCTCGCTCTTGGCATATAGACGCAAATTTCACTTCTTTCACTATTATATATGATTTAAGGAACAGACCATCAAGGATGAGTTCTTATTTTTTGTATAGAAATGTGTATAAATATCATTGTGTGTCTAACGGACAGCTAACACGGGGACAAAATAATATGGATCATAATTTGCTGAAGCCTCAGAAAATCCCATATTATGACTGCTACGTCCATTAATTATTATAATAATACTGGCGTAGGGGATAATGATATAATTCAAAATTATATAATTATTACTAATGCTAACACTAATTATATACCCGTACTTCACAAGTATATAGATATATGTATATTATATCTTAAGGGCGTGTTAAAAATGTTTATTAATCTTATATATATATATAATGGGATTATATATGATGTAGGTTTATATTACTATGTGATTGTTGTGTGTGTTAATGATAGCGATGGTATTTGAGAATGATGTGTAGTACAGTAATGTATGAGCGCTAGAATTTTATTCCAAACAAGTCTTAGAATTGTAGTACGAACATTTTTTTCCCCAATAAAGGGTTGTTACATGGTGCACAAAGGGTAAGAACAGTATGCGGCTTTTGTAAACCATATATTTTTTTTACACGATTTTAACGTTATGAAAGGTCATATGGCAATGCGTTTAATTAGAGAGGGGGCGAGGCAGAGGAGCTATATATTAAATCACCTTCTCTCTTTTTTTTTTCTTCACGTAATTCATTCCTTCACAATTTCCCTATATTTGCATTTTTTTTATATTAAGGCACCAACTATAATTCTTTTACTAGAAGCAATCCATAAGGAATCGAGGGCCTAGGGTGAGGATGATGACTGAGAAAAAGCAAGCAACGCGAGACGAGATCAGACAACACATTCCTTTTGTGCCGGAAGTTTTTCATATATGGGGGTGTAAGAGAAAACGGGTGCAAAGCACTAAGATGAAGGATACCCTCCCTTAGTTTTTTAAAGAGGTTCAACTGCATTCATAATTTTTTTTATATTATCTTCTATAGTTTTTTATTTGTCTTTTTTAGTTTTTTTTATGGTATATTATAAAAATCATTTACAATCAGTAATCTGCTGTTTCTTATCATTGGGTGGTGCTATAGGATACATATTTTGATTACGAATATATATATATTATATATATATAGTACATATATAATAGATAATATTGATAAAATATTATTGAATTATTTATGTAAAAAGAATTATCTAAAAAGTATGATAGTATTTATTACCTACTCATACAATCACTAGTACTTTAGTATTATAACTATATCTAATAATAATATAGATAATTTATAGTATTATTATTATATAGTATATAATATTTTATATAATAGAAATAAAACCTATCTTATTATAAATATAAGAGGTAGAATAATATCTAATATATATCATCCATATTTATTTAGGATCATATAAAATAAATAATTTAAAACATAATACCCTCCATCAGAGGCGACTCCTATTCTCGTGCTGCTTGTGCTTAGCAGAAGTTAAATATATAGAATATCTATCAGATCTTTAAAACACAAATTCATAGATGTTACGGTCCCCCCTACGAAGAGTTGTTTATTTTTTTTGCTTAAAAGAAAACCTAAGGACAAATTTACTACAATTCTATATATAACATAGCTTCTAGTTAATGGTATTTCTGAGGCTTATCCCATCTTTATTATATATAATTTCTAAACACGGCGAAAGTAATGCATAGGTGGTCATTATGAAAAAGAAAAGGAGAGTGTCGTTCGGGGCCTTGCGTAATGGGGAGTAGTTGCCGAATACACCATTTTACAGCGGTCACTCAACAACTATTAAATAGTGGTTATGTTTTTATAAAGGTTTGATTTGGTCTTATTAATCAAACGGCATTACACACCTTATTAAACTACTCCCTCTTTCCAATTTCTTTCATTGCGTATAATCAAACGCGTTGATAAAATGGAGGGAGACACTAATTATGTTACATTGATTATTTTACGAAATACACTAGCTCTTTCTTAACTCTCCAGTCACAGACCCTCCTATGCATTAAGAGAAGTGACTCGAAACTCCTTGCCGTTCTGCGTGGGCGTCTGCCGGAACCTTCTCATCATATTTAACTCCTGAGCCAACGTGCCAAACGTTAAGCTGATTATATTCTATATCTTACCGTGATACGTTACACTGGAAGAATGTTCTGAACACACACCCTTTTCATTTTCTCTCCGCGCGACACAACATCCTAAATCACTTGTAAACTCTTTCAGAACCGCATGTGTATCAAGATATGAATAAAATGGATACTGCTTCTGATTATGTTTCCTTAATACTATATTGGTAGGAAAAAGGGAGTTACGGTGCCTGACAGGCCTCGTACCTATTAACTTTACCCGTCGCAAGAGAGTATTATTATATCTAAATGTAATTTTGATCACCTCATAAAATATAAATATAAGGTGGAATATAAAGTAAATAAAGGTATATGAAGACTCATTAAGGCATTGTAATCTTATAATTACTATTCTATATATAGTTTAAATAATAGTGTATAGTTGTAGAAAACGGTTTATGCTAAATAAAGGAGGGAGGTATGGATATAGTAGGGTACCTACCTCACCTCACTTCAGATAAATATATAATATTATATAAGTTGATATATTATAATAGAGTAGAGAGAGAGAGAGAGAGAGTAGTAGAGAGAGAGTTAGGGATGAGAGATGAACGCGAGATTAGAATACGTTGCTAAAGTCTGCTGTATTTTATTTGTTCTTCGCACTGATTTGATAAGGATCGGATATAAGATTGACCAGTAGAGAGAGAGCTCGCTCCACTCTCCGAGGAAAGCATTTGAATTTTTGCTTTTATTCCACTACATTCGTTTCTCTTCATAATTTTAGTTCGTTTCATATTGCGCTCTTGAAATGCTTTTTGTATTAGTTTGGTTGGTCTAACAAGGAGAAAAAATTAAAACAGGTTCAATTTCTACATTATAAAGCTTCCACTAAACCATAGGCGCGGTGGAGAATAGATAAAGAAACTCAAACTTATTCGAATTAGTCAATTATCAAGGAAATATATAAATAGGATGTCTTTGAATCCAGAGTAAACTTACTTTTAAAAGATTCATAATTATAAGAGGGTACGAAATAAAGTTAAAGTAATCTAGAAATAAGTGGCTCATTGTCAAGTTCTGCATTTGAAAAAACATGTATCATTAAAGTAGATCCAGAATGGTTTGGCCACGATTGCCTTAATTCGGATAAAGTGACGAATTTGATGTATGAAAACAAAATAAAAAAAATTTGGTAAATACCATAAAGGGAACACGAAAATAGAACACTA
This sequence comes from Trachelipus rathkii, assembly GCA_015478945.1. Classification (NCBI taxonomy): domain Eukaryota; kingdom Metazoa; phylum Arthropoda; class Malacostraca; order Isopoda; family Trachelipodidae; genus Trachelipus; species Trachelipus rathkii. The sequence continues at coordinate 9,800 of JABUQX010012303.1, forward strand.
AACTACCGTATTATGTTTGGTTGGTCATTGGTAACACATGTTTATAGGTTTGTTGATGTGTGGAAATCACGGCAGATTACACACATGCACCAAATTCTTATTATTTTAGTCAAAGACGAAAAGATTCATTTTCATCAGGTGGTTTTTTCGTTTTTCCTCGGACTTGACTATTATTTTTATATTCTTCTAAAATCGCAGATTCCTCGGTCTTTACGAATTCATTCCGATTTTCTGAGAAATTATTTTTTATATTTATGCTAATGTTTTGAGTTAAAGCAAAGTTGAGGCCTATCTCAAAGACTTAAGTCGACAGAATAAAAATTTGAGGAAAATATTTTGTCACTAACCAATATACTTGTATTTACATTATCGATTTATATATATTTATTCTTTATAACAAGGGTAATATATATATATAATATATATACATATTGTGTTTTACCTACCATGGCCCCCTATAATTTTAATATCCTACTATACCCTATATTCATTAGGTTATATACTAAGTTATTTGAGGTGTTATTTCGCTAGCGTAATTGTTTTACTTTTCATATATGATTGAGCATGCCCACATCATAAACATGTCCGTTTTCAAACGGGGACAACAAAACCAACGAAAGGTGAATATCCACACCCATACTTATAAAGTTTTATAATATTAATAATAATATTAATTAAATATTTTTATGAACTTTCTTTTTAATGACGAGAATGAATTATCTTTGCCTTTCTATATAGATTGGGACACACATAATTTCAACACCAATAATGCGAATATTATATAACTAAAAATTAATAATAATTAAGAATAAAGTAATAATAATAATCAATAATCACAAAGTTTAATTAATAATAATTAATAATTAAAATAATAAAAATCTAATTATATATTAAAAATAATATAGAAATAGAAGATTTTTAAGTTAATAAAGTTTTTATATGTCTGTACGTGATTATATTATAAAATAACATTGCATAAAAATATGGATTTTGAAGAACTTGTTTAGCTAATAAATATATGTACACTATGTATATATACCGATACTACGCTACATATATATAGGAAACTAGAAAAATATTTATAATGGAATAGTTATTATTTATTATATTAATATATTTATATTATATATCTAGTATTATGTTTTCGAGCAATTGTGTGTAGTATATTATTATATATATATTGTGTTAAGCTTTGGTAAAAGAGGTATCTTATCACTGTAGAAATATACTATACTCTTAATAGAGGCTACATAATATATACTATATAATTACTATTAATTACTATATATCTTATATATAATATATATTATATTAATTATATATATATATTGTTAATAAAATGATGATATAATAATATATTATATATATATAATATATAATATATATATATTTATAGTATTATATTTAGATGGTATTTACTTATCTAAAATATATTTATTAGTACCGTATACTATAGGGTATATTAGTCATCATTAATATATATATTATACTTCATGACTTATATATGAACATGGTATAATATAATATAAATAATATTATATGTGTGTGCTAGGCGTGTGAGATTTGTTGTGCTGTCAAGTGTGTCGCTTCGCCCCGTGCGTAGAGCCTTATTGTGTGTTCTATACTGCTTAAATGTGCGAAAATGAGCCTGCTGAGAGAGGTAAGACACGGAAGATCAACTCGTGGGGGTATCGAATGTTTGAATTCTTTTGAATGAATAGCTCCGCAACATAACTAGTTTGCATTTTAATTGGGTATTCAAAATTATCTTTTTTCCCTATACTTATTAAATTCCATATATATTACTATATGGTCTTGCTACATATATATTATTAAATTTAGTATCTATTATCACAAGTATTACTAATATTTTACCTATATATATATATTATTTATATATATATATTATATATTATTATAATATTATATATTATATATAATATATATATATAGTATAGTAACTTTTGTATAGTATATATATTTACTAATATACTATAAAGGGCCTATATAATATATATATATATATATATATAGTATAATATATTATATTATATATATATATATATAATAATATATCTATATATATATATAGTATATAAATATATTTATATTTAATATATTATTATATTTATATATAATATATGAACAAATAATTCAACGGATACACGGAACGGGAGGTCGGATAAAAAAATTCGCAGGTAGCCTCTATGATACATAAATAGATGTTCTAGGGGTGAAATTTATGTGAGGTTAGGGTAAGGAGGTTAGGGGTTAGGTTACTAATATATATAGTATATAATATATATATATATATATTATAATTTAACAGATATAGTAGTATACGTATATATACTATATAAGTAATTATACTATTATATATAGTGTGTAGGTGTAGGTGCGTGTGTGTTCGCATTAGTGTATGAAAATCGTGAATTAAAAACATTGAAAGAGAATATTGGGGGAAGGTGGGACGGATGTGGGAGAAATTTGGAGGAAGGAGCTAAGTCGAGTGTGGAAGAGTACCTATAAATACAATCACTGACCGCTTACCGCTCGTTCTTCCAATATATTTCCCTAATTCAATAGACTCTCCAAAAACTAGTCCGCAACAAAATGCACAAAAAAAATTAATTACTTTCAATACTTCTTCGTTCACCCCTAAAAACTTTATTTTTATTTAAACTTTCGTTTGATGTACAGCACATTTACTATATTTAAACTATTGTAACGTGTCTCCGTTAAGTAACTTTTACATAGTTAGTATATATAGTTAGTATATTTATATTATATATATAATATAATATATATATATATATATATATATATATATATATATATATATATATATATATGTTGGTCCCTTCGTTCTTAGGCAATAGCAAAATGCGCTGGAGGCGAAACCGTTCTCATCCATTGATGTAAATGCAAGGCCTAAACCAGACAAAACTAGGCCTAGCCGTCCCCCTGCATCGTTATCAAAGTTTCCACGAACTTTTCTCTTCTTCTTCTTATATTGAAAGAGCGAAATTGTTTATATTATATTACATTATGATAAAGAAGCGAATTTTCGTTATTCCTATAATGAACCTTTTATGACAGCATATATATTTATATTATCTATATTATATATATATATATATATTTATCATAGAGTATATATGATTATATATATATATATATAACTATATTATATATATAGTAATATATAATATATACTAATAGTATCAATAATATATATATAAGTATATAATATATGTATTTATATCATATATATATATAATATATATAAGTAATATATATATATTATATATTATAGTATGTTAATATAATATGATATAATATTATATTATGATATATATATGTTATAAATATTATATAGATGATATAATATATGTAATATATTTATAGATTTATATATATATATATAATATATATAATCAAATATATAATTAATAAAATTTATATTACATTATGTTACACGTTGAGGAGCGGCTACTTATCTAAGGGAGAAAAATGAAAAGGATAGTCATGGAAAAGCTCCAAAGACGAGGAAAATATACAGAGACCCAACTCGTCAACACTGCAATTCTACCAAACAAGTGTAGTGCAACAACAGTAATACAAAGCACCCAGGGGTTAGGGTTTGATGCCCTAAAGTCCTGAATCTTAGGTAAGCAATCACCTAAGAGTAGCTCCTCTCTCTATAATAAGAGTAGACATGCCCCGTGCAGTTGAGCAGACTCTGCTCAAATAAAACTATTCCTAGATCAAAATGACTTTTGATTAACCGGCCATATAATAAACGGTATAGATATTAAGAGAAGAGGAGCAGAGTGAGAGCGAGGAGAGATGAGAGAGAGAGGAGTAGAGAGAGAGGCCGAGAGAGGAGCGATGAGAGAGAGAAGAGAAGGATAGGAGACCAGAAGACATAACGAGAGTGAAAAGTGAAGACAGGAGAGAGAAAGAAAGAGAGATTATGAGTGAAAGTGGAGAGAGAGTGAGAGGAGTGATACAAGAGTGGGAGAAGTAAAGTGAGAGAGAGTGAGAGAAAGAAGAGAAAGAGAAAGAGAGCGAGAGATGAGAAGACGAAGAAGTATATTGGACGGAAAGTTGAACTATATAGAAAGAAAAATATCCTATAGACGAAAATTCCTACACCACCTTTTAGCTGAAAAAGTTGAACTATAAAATCTCACATCATTGGCATCACAAGTTTGAATTTTTAGATATTGGCTAATAAAGATTCTTTCAAATATATTTCAAGTTTTAAAACTTTACGTTTCTATTCTTCTGGGAGGTTTGAGTCTCATTTTTATAATAATAATAATTAAAAATAATAAATACCATAATATTAGGACTTATTGACCATAATATAATTAATAATATATATATAACATCAATAACTAATAATAATAATAATCTAACTAGTAATATTAATAATAGTAATTAAGAATAATAAAAGCCACAAGGAATCAATTAATATGAAAATAATAATAATAATATTAATAATTAATATATTCTAATATAATAATAATAATAATAATAAATTAAGTAATAAATAATAAGTAAACATAAGACAATAGAGAATAGTAATAATAATAATAATTACATAATATAATAATACTTTATTATTATTATTATTATTAATTATTATTATTATTATTATAATTATTATTATTATTATTATTATTCACATTATTTGAAATTATTATATTATTTATAATTATTTATTAATTATTAATAATTATTATTAATTTATTATATTATTATTATTATTATTATTATTTTATTATCTATTATTGTAATTATTATAATTATTTATATATTATTTATTAATTATTATTATTATAAATTAATTGTTATTTTTTATTATTAATTATTATCTATTATTATATATTATTATTTAAATTTATTATTATTATTGATTAATTTATTTATTTCATATTTAAATTATTATCAGTAGTTATCACTCCGTAGTACGTAGTAATGTAATGTAGTAAGTAGTAGGTTTAGTGTGCAGGAACATGTAGTAGTAGTATTTATTAATTATTATTATTATTATATTATTATTATTATTATTAATTATTAATTATTATTATTATATTATTTATTATTATTATTATTATTATTATTATTATTTTTATTATTACTATTATTATTATTATTATTATTATTATTATTATTATTTATTTTTATTATTAATTATTATTATTATTATTATTATTATTATTATTATTATTATTATTATTATTATTATTATTATTATTATTATTATATTATTATTAATTATTATTATTATTATTATTATTATTATTATTATTATTATTATTATTACTTATAATATAATTAATTAATAAAAATAAAAATAATAATAATAATAATAATAATAAATAATAATAATAATATAATAATAATAATAATAATAATAATAAAAAAAAATAATAATAATAATAATTGGAGAATTAAAAATACTTTCCTTAAAATATAATTAATTTGAGCTTATCTTCTTCTTTCTAACGTTATATAACCAAACTGAATCTAACCTTACAAGTGCTAGCCTGTCTAGAGTTTCTAAAATCCAGAACGTTGCTACCCAATAATTTCTTACTAACTATCCCTCTTTGCGGAGAGTTAGTTAAATAATAAATATTTAAAGAAACTCTTATTTCATAAAAAGAAAATAATAGAATTAATAAATAATTAGGACTGTGATACTCAATTAGTTAAAATATTGATAAATAGAATCCTTTTCATTCTAACCACATTAATATTATATCAAAGATGAAGAATAAAATATAGAATTAGGACTGCGAAGCGCAAAACATAAAAACATGGAAAATATAATAGATTTTTTTAAACTATTTCAATTATATTTCAGGAATAAAATCAAAGGGACATAATTAGAGGGCTGTGAAGCTCAAAAATATATAATTTTTTGTTTTAAACCTACATTTAATTTCTATTTTAAGAAAGAAGTAATGATAAAAACAAAACAAAATTAATTTCAACATATTAAGTTACCACAAATTTTCTAAAAAGTTCCTTAAAAAAGATTAAAACAGAAAATCCTTCTTCCAAACTTCGTCAGGAAAAAAAATCATATCCACTGCTCAGAAAGGAAATCCTTAAGGCCAAACAACTTTAAATAAGAAGGCTTACAACCTTCCTGGAGGTTCAATATGTAAGAGTTGTGAACTCCTCCTCTCAGGGTGGCGTCTTCGGATTCTTTTTCTTTAAAGTTAGAAAGAAAACAATTCCTATCAAGATTTTTTCTTTAGGACTTTTTCTTTTCTTTTTCTTCATTTTCAGGCAGTAATAAAATTAATTTACGGAAACGCATATTATAAATATTTTGCTAAATTATTCTACTTTTAAAATAAAACAATGATATAGCAAAACAAATTTAAATTTCAACATATTAAGTAACTTCACAAATTCTTCTAAAAAGTTCCTTAAAATGATTAAAACAGAAAATCCTTCATCCAAAGAAGAATTTGTGAATTTACTTAAAATGTTGAATTTATTTATTTTTTTTTTTTTTTTTTTTTTTTTTTTTTTTTTTTTTGCTATAGTGAAATTTTAATAGTGAAATATTCAAATAAAATATTTTAAGAATAGTAATAACATAGTATAAGTGGTAATAATCTGTTCAGAAAACATTTTTATTTCATAAGGAAGAAAAAATAATATAAAAATAGAATTGTGGCTACGAAGCTCAAAAATAGATAATTACTGTGCCATCATTATTACTATTTATTAAAATATTCGCGATAAAGATATAGAAATTAATAACCTGTACTTAATTAAAATATAATTAATTTCAAATAAATTTTATATCAAATGATAAAAATAAAACACAATAGAACTAAAAATTATGGTATTAAAAAAAATTATCATGCAAATTACCCCAATTTTTGCTTTAAGCAATCTCAGTGTTCAACTAACCAAAAATAACGCAATTTTAATTCTTATATATCAATCCGGAAATTCATTAAAATTAATAGCTAGGAATGCAATTTGACAGTACTTCTAATCTTACAAAAACCTACAATAAATAAATACGTTACTTTTAAATAATAAACACAACTTATCTAAAACGAAGTCTCCCCTTTTCTTACGATAACGGAGATCAATTTAATTCTGATTTCTTCCACCTGCGAAAGTATTTGTATATATATGAAGACTTTATCAACTTAAATGTGAGAAAGAAATGAGATGTAATGCTAGGTACAAGGATAGTACTTTACACAATTTTCTTTGAAAAGCATGTTATCATATAATATAGGGACTTTGTGATATATATATATATATATATATATATATATATATATATATATATATTTATTATATATATATATATATATATATATATATATATATAATATAGATATATATAATATATATATATATGTATATATATATTTAGAGTAATATTTAACTAAAGACGCTAGAAGAAATTATAAATATTGAAGCCTTAAGTATAAATTCTTGAGGATTACAGCAAATTAAGAGGAGATAAAATCAAACATTAAGTTGTAAATAACTCTTGCACAATAAATTAAAGGCAATAAGCTTTCGACTGAATTCGGTCCTCGTTTCAGATGCAGTTCTTTTTATACTAAATTATAATTAATAAAATTAATAAACAAAATTAAACAAAAATATAATTTTCAAGATACTTTCCGAACTAAAATTTTTGAAAAAGGTGAGGAGTGTAGTAAATGTTGTTCATGATGGGATCTATTTGAAAGTCGTTCTTTTTTTTGTACATTGAAATTATTAGAGTTGTTTATGCAAAAAGAGTTCTGTAAATTTTCTTAAGTGTAAGTTTTCGATGCCAATGATGGGTGTCATGTGATTGGTATTGATGTTGTGATTGTGGGAAGTTCTGTGTAAAGTAAGGGCAGAGTTGGGGTTATCAATTTGGAGGTCATATTTCAGCTGGTAATTACGGCGAGAAAAATCGTGAGTTTCTCCAATGTATAGTTTGTTGCAATCAGCGCAGGGGATTTTATAAACAAATTGAGAAGTGTTAGTGTTTTAGTTGAGATGAGGTTTAAATAATCTTTTAAAGGGAAGAGTATTAGAAGATGAAAAGTGTATAGATTTGGGGATGATTTTGTGATTAAGGGAATCTGTAGAAATGGGTAATGGAAGGTAGGAAGTATTAGATTTAACAGGTTTAATAGGATTGGTGTAGAAAGTGTTTTTAGCTTTACGAAGGGCAGGATTTATAATATAATTGGCATCGAAAACTTACACCTAAGAAAATTTATACCACAGCTGTCGAAAAAAACAATAATCAGTGTTTTCACCTTGGGCTTGCTCATACGTGCTTTCTTCGGACGAGGAGAATTTTTTGTGCACCATTCCACACTTTGATATTTGGGTTCAGGATCGTACTCAAAAACCTATGATTCATCGCCTGTTATAACTTTATCCAAAAAATTGTGCTCAATTTTGAGTCTTTCAAGTAAATCTTCACAAATTTTGACCCTGTTCGCTTTGCTCAGACTTCCCTTTGTTCCTGCGAAACTAGTTTTGGCACAAATTTTTGCAATGTGCAAATGATTCGTTAAAATTCTATGAACTGCATTTTTATCCAAACCAGTTTCTTCTGCAATCAATCTGATGCTGAACCGGCGGTCTCTCTCCATCACAGCTCTAACAACTTCCACATTTTCATCGTTTGTTGAAGAGATTGGTTTTCCACAACGAGGGTCGTCTTCAACATTTTCTCGGCCATCTTTGAAAGCTTTGTGCCACTTAAAAACCATAGTTCTCGATAGAGTGGCATCCCCATAAGCTTCGTTTAAAGAAGCAAATGTCTCAGTGGCAGACTTGTTACGTTTCACACAGAATTTGATAGCGTACCGCTGTTCAATATTTACCTGCATCGCAAAAACGTAACGAGAATAGAAAACACGCCCATACACAAAAAGATGTAGTGCAAAAACGTAACGAGGTTAGAACAAACGCCCATGCATAAACTGATGTAGTGCAAGACTGACTTTATAAATCTGGTTAAAACTGGTATGGATATGTAGCCTAGGTAACTAGCTACCCACTCGTATACGTCACGGAAGAGCTACATTACTCAGTCGTTCATGGGATATTCAGTAAACTTACTTTTGAGAGAGAGGATATATATATATATATATATATATATATATATATATTAATATATTATATATAGAAAAATAATACATTATATATATAAATATTATATAATTAAATATATATATATATATATATATAGGGCTTAGTATTAGATAGCCTGACAGATCTGGTATTAAACTCCAGGTTGTCAGAATTTGTCCATTTTATAAGAATTTGTCCTTGGTTGCCAGAATTTGTCCTTTTATTCAAAGTGATCAATCTTGCAGACAATTATGGAAGCAGTTTCTTTTTGACCTTTATTGAAAGCGGGTGTGTTAGACTTAGATTGTATAATTTCTGATAAAACAACATTGCTAGCATTATTAATGTTTTAATAAGTTAATTTTAGTCTAAAACTTGTGTTTGTGAAAGGGTGAGTATAAAAAAGGAAAAATTTTTAAATTTTATTTCTGCTCTCTCTGAAAATTTGTCAAAAGCGATTTACAATGTGTCTGGAACCGCTTGTCTTTTAATAAAAGTTTAAGATTAAATTTTATTATTTTACGTTATTTAAGAATATAAAAGCATCTCTTTATCACATTCAGTGAAGCTGCTCGTAAGGTTTTCCCTATTTAAATTTAAAGTAATATTATATATAATATATTATATATATTATATATATATATATATATATTAATATATAATATATAATACATATATATATATATATATATATATATATAATATATATATATATATATATCATATATATATATATATATATATATATTTATATATATATATATATATAAATATATATATAATTATTATATATATATATATATATATATATATATATATATATATATATATATATATATATATATATATATATATGCATATATATATATTTCATAAAATTTTTTCTTTCATTTCGCTTTTAAAAATATCAAAATCCATTAGCTTAACGCGTACTTCGGGGCTAACAAAATTTAGGTCGCTACTTGTGGGGCAGCAAAAATCCATTAGGTTTGGTCTTAGTTGTGGGCTAAAAAATGATTAGGTTTAGGTCAAACTTGGGCTAACAAGATCGCCATTAGGTTAAGGGCCTACTTGTGGGCTATATAAAGTTTAGGTTAGGATAAAGTTTGGTTAGGAAGCACACCGATTTAAATTATATATAATTATTATATATATATATATATAATATATATATATATTATATATATATATTATATATATATATATATATATATATATATATATATAGAGTGAGGCATTCAATTTCTTTCCGTTGGTTGTGAAATCTTACAAATTTTACCTTCCGACTCCTTTTATGCGAAAGACAATTTACTTTTATGGTAAAGTTATAAAATTTATATATTATATATATACCGGGTATATTATATATATTATATATATATATATAATATATATATATATATATTAATATATATATTATATATATATATATATATATATTATAATTAATTATATATATAATTTTATAAAGTTTACCATAAAATTAAATTTTTCTTTGGCATAAAAGGACAGTCGAAGTCAAATTTGTAAGTTCTGGCAACCAACGCAAAGAAATAGAATCTGTCCACTCTAAGTAGCAATTACGCCATATATAATATCTGTATATATATATATATATTATATATATATATATATATA
>JABUQX010012304.1:0-2500 GCA_015478945.1 Trachelipus rathkii
ATCTCTCTTTCTCTCTCTCTCTTCTCTCTCTCTCTCTCGTCCAGGTCTCTCTCTCTCTGCGTCTCGGTCTCTCTCTCTCTGCGTCTCGTCTGCTCGTCTCTCTCTCGTCCGCCGCGGCTTCTCCTCTGCTCTCTCGTCTTAACTGCTCACACCTCTCCATGACCTCTCTCGGTCCTCTCTCTCTCTGCTCTCTCTCTCGTCTCTCTCTCTCTCTCTCGTATCTCTCTCTCTCTCTCTGCGCTAACTCACATGCTCTCTCTCTCTCTCCCTCTCCCTCCCTCTCTCTCTCCTCTCCTCTTCCTCTCAACTTCTCGGGTCCGCTCTTCTCTTCTTCTTCATCTTCTCTCCTGCTCCTCTCCTCTCCTCTCCTCTCCTCTCCTCTCCTCTCCTCTCCTCTCCTCTCCTCTCCTCTCCTTCTCCTCTCCTCTCCTCTCCTCTCCTCTCTCTTCACATATCCCTCTCCACATTTATAAAACTCCCTCCGTAAATGTCTTGCCTTTCAGCACTTTTAAAAAATTATATCTTCTTCCCTGGGGCTCCTATAAAAGAACTCTCAGAAAAACCGACTTTGCACTTTGAAGTACAGTTCGCACATATCTCACTTAATTGTTTATATTTACATATCTTGTTCTTCTTTTCTATATAGTACCTACTTTGCATATACTTTTCCATTTTCATAAGTTATTGCTACTATAATCACTACTTTTCTAGCTCTATAAGCACTAGGTTTCCTACCCAATTACTTATCCTCCTGTGCCCCAATAATTCACCCTCCTAATAGCTTTGACCCTTTTGACTCTTCCCACCTCAATTTCAATGGACGAAATGAACAATTTTCGTAACAACCTGAACAATGAAGTAAATCCTCTTCTCTTACCAACTGAGCTAAATGATTTGTATAAAGGCCGTGAATGCCTTAATTTTATAAGTATCAACATAAGAAGCCTTCCAAAACACCATGAAGACCTATCTAACCTGCTTTCATCCCTTAGTGTTAAATTTCCTTGTATTGTCCTTACTGAGACCTTTCTAAAAAATTATAACAAAGACCTTTATGCCCTCTCGGGTTATGATATATTCCATGTTTGCCGTAATGAAAAAAAAGGAGGAGGTGTCTCAGTGCTTATTAAAAAGTGTCTAAAAGCAAAAGAAATTTTCTCAGTCGTTAACTCTGACATCGAGGCTCTTGGCGTAACTTTTAAAGAGGGATCTAAAACAATTAACTTATTAGGTGTTTATAGACCACCACAAGGGAGTAGGGTGAACTTTATACAAAAACTCGATGAACTATGCATTTCTACACTGATAAGTGGGATCTCTGTAATAGCTGGTGACTTTAACATTGACGTATCTAGCAGTAATATCAATTCTTGTGGAAAAAAATTGCTAATTGACACTATGACGTCAAACGGCTACCTAAACTATATTACAAAAATTACACGGCCAAATGAACACAATAACCCCACTATCATTGACCATATATGGTCAAATAATCGTGGCACAACTAAATCCTTTAGACTACACGCTGACCTCTCAGACCACTACCCATGCATCCTGACATTTGAATCTTCTACTGTTCCCCTAGTGCAACAGAAAATAGAATATAGGCTAATATCAGAAGACCGTAAACAAACATTTCTACGCCAAATAAAAAATACAGATTTCTCCTTTGCTCTCAACGATAATCTCTCATTAGATGAAAAATACAAAAATTTTAGCTCCCTTCTTTACGACACGTATGATAAAAACTTTCCAATAAAACACAAAACAATCTCAGAAAAGAGGTCAATGAATAAATGGCTGACTAAAGCATTACTAACCTCAATTAGACAAAAACACAACCTACATAAAAGTGCTAAGCTGGGGACTATACCAATGCATGTTTACACAGAATACTCCTCCACTCTTAAAAAACTAATAAGAAAATCCAAAGCTAGTTTCTTTGCTGATAAGTTCAACCAGACTCAATCCAACCCACGTTCGCAATGGAGCATCATTAACGACATTCTAAACCGACACAATAAACTAAAAACAAAAATAGAACAATTAAAAATAGGTGATGAAATAGTCACGAATAAGCAACGCATAGCCAATGAATTGAACTCCTACTTTACTACCGTAGGGGCAGCTTTAGCAGCCGAAGTTCCAGAAACAGAGAGGGTCTTTGCCGACTATTTAAGACCACACGAAGGGCAGAACTTTGCATTCGAAAGAATATCAACCTCTGACGTTGAGTGTGTTATAAATGGTCTCATGAATAAAGGCTCTGACCTTCAGAGTGTCCCGAACTGGATATACAAACACTGCAAAAAAGAAATCTCACCTATTTTAGCCTCTCTCTATAACAATTCAATTGACTTACATTACTATCCAACTGACTTAAAAATTGCAAAAGTTATCCCTGTTCCCAAGAGCTCTGACACCTTCCTTCCGAAAAACTCTCGTCCGATTTCAATCCTACATACAACTGGTAAAATCTTTGAAAAATTAGTCCATGCTC
>JABUQX010012304.1:12500-23285 GCA_015478945.1 Trachelipus rathkii
AGCTAGTGGAAAATAAAATAGCCCAACAGTGCTAAAATAGCTAAAAACATTTTATAAGCACGGTCAGGAAGTATCAAGGTCGGAGTTCTGAAAAACGGCTTAAAACTGTGAGATGCAAGAAAACTTCACCTGAAGAAGAAAGAAGGGAGTTACAATCGCAGAGCAGGAGAAAATGAGTGAAAATTCTGATGTATATGAATTGCTTTTATATAGATTAAAAGAGAGTAAACGAATTAAAAAATAAGACGATTGGTGTTATTCTATCTACTCTATTAAAAAAAACCCGCTTTAGCAATTAGAATTTTATGGGTGTCAGAACCATCCCTGGGCAATATTTAGAGACCACTAGTGCGGCTCAGAAGAAAAAATGAAAGAGGATAAATGAAACTATGAGTTACTATCATACTAGTAATGTGATAATCGAGTACGATCTCTCAGAGGAGGCGAGGAAACCGGTTATCACTGAGGGACTGTAGAATGTAACTGAACTGGCTCCTAGGTTGAGCCATACTGCCTGATAGTTATTGTTATAAATGCTAATACCTCAATTATAGAATTGTAATTGATAGTCTAGGCTAGATCGGAATACGTTCTTAATCGTCTAACAATGGTAATTAGTAGCAGTAATAGTAGTGTTTCTTAGAGTAGTAACCAAGTCTGCCCTCTTGAATTTATGTATTATTATTTTTGTTTAACGGAGTTGTTATGAATGTGTAATGTTAACGCTATCAGCTTCTCGGGCTTTGATGATCCGGGCCGAATCGCAAATCGTCGTAACACCACGCAGGACGCTCTATTATATTGGCACGCGAACTCTTAAATATTCTAGTGGTGAAGTTATTCTATGTATTCCGTTTTCTACCCTTAGCTGTTACATTTTTATATAAATACAATTTTTATTTTCCACTTTAATTAATAAAATTGTTACTCTAATTTATCTTTTTTAATTGAAGAACTGTAGTAGCTTATGTTTAACTATTAATATTTGGGTCAATATCTTGTCTTCTCTATTCTTATATGAGAAATCTGTTAGTTATTAGAAGTGTACAGGGATAACGTAGAAAACACGGTTAAATACATAGTATAATGTAACGTCAACAACTAGAATATTTAAGCGTTCGCGCGACAATATTGCGCCTGCGGGAGCAAGATTTGGTTCCGCGCCGGATCGTGCGCGCGCACTCGCGTTGACCGTTCGCTAAACCCGTTAAACAATAATAATAAAAATTCAGAGAACTGACTATGTGATACTATCATACTACTACTTTTACTACGTATCTAACTACTACTACTTACCACTGCTACCATTGTTAGACATTAAAGAGATAACGTAATTCTCGAATCTCAGCAGCAAATCTATAATAATACATAGGAGTTTGATATAAATACATTACCGCAAGATCGAAAGTTTTGATTCAGACCCCGAAACTACTGGGTTCACCTCCTTCCTCCAGCTCCATTTCAATGGCCTCCTACATCAGGATGAGTCGTGAGTTATCCATCACCTGCCTTACATCTCAGGAACCAAACTACTTCAATCTGCTTATTTAATACTCTTGACCCACTTTTATTTTTTCACCTTTTTTATTCTTAGTAGAGCCCTGCCCAGGGTGTCTATTCATAGAAACACCCTAATGAGGGTGAGTTTATCTTTGGTGGAGAATAAAAAAAATAAAAAAATAAACCCATAAAATCAAGTATCTAGGGTTCAGAAACATAGTAATTAGAGAACCTTATTACTCGTATATTAATTATGTTATATGTTATACCAGTATTTCTGAAATCTCATGGTATCCGCTACCGTGATCCGTATCCAACGCTAGCCTGATTTTAGTACTGCGAACTCTTACCTGACTCTAATTCTACGTTAAAGGCCTGTCGGTAGCTATTATATTTTCCACTCTCACAAGCTACTGTCATATTCATAAGTTTAAAGGGCTCTAGTTTCACCCCCTCGGATCGGTACGCATGGCCAATACCTACTAAGCTCCGTATTATCAAGGTTACTGTCACACCAAGCTAGTATTCTCAAGTATTTGATATGATGCTTCAATGTAATTAATATCTCTACTCTTTCTCACAAATAGAACCCAGTATATATACTATATTTAATATTATTTATAATATATTAATAATATTATATATATATATATATATTAATATATATAATAATATATATATTATATATAATATATCATAAATATATTATAATATAATAATATTAATATTATATATTATATAATTATATGGTATATATATATATAAATAATAATGAATTAAATAATTATAATAATTAGTCAAAGCGAAAATAAAAAAGACAACGATTAAGAAAAAGCGTCCTTAAAGAGAGATAACTAAGTGACCGTACATAGTCACATAAGGAACTTAATATTTAAAATACAACCTCATTTTGACTTATCTCCGTGTTGTAATATGTAGCTAGATTAAAAATAGAAAATGCCTTAACCATCTCTGATAACGGGTAGTCTCAAAATCCCTAACTTATAGAACATTTTCACCATTATTATTTAAATTAAATAAATAATATTTATGCAGACTTAAAGTAAATAACATATAAATTAATAATATAAATAACAATAACAACACGGTACTCCGATAAAATATAATAATATATATATATAATATATATATATAATAATATATATATATATATATATATATATATTATAATTATATTATATATATTTAATATAATATAATATATATATATAATATATATTAATATATAACTAAATATTATATAATATATATATAATATATATAATATATATATAATAATAATATATATATATATATAATATGTATATCATGAGCATGATAGATTATTATTAGTAACAAAATAGTGTATTTTGAGTATTTTAGTATAGAATTATGAGCACTACTTCATTTGTAAACTTTGTATTAAATATTTTAATATTATTTATTATGGTAAGATAATGATGCTAATCAATATTTTGGACAGCGGAGGCAAATATTTTAAATTGAGAGCCAAATATGACTCTCTCAATGAAGTGAAAAAAAATTACATAGTATTAAAGCTAGGTCCATTTTTGATATACGAGAGCAAATACTACTTGAGGTCCTACAAGTCACAAATCCTATTAAGAATCATGCGAAGATAAATCTCACTCAAGAATACAATCTCCAAAAATCTCCGGCAAGAACGATAAACTTCAAGGAAAAGGCTGCGACTCGAATTCCAATCACAAACACAAATCCTCGCACAAAAATGGGGAAAACCGCTGGAAAAGCTGTGACTACCAATTCGCCTTACGAGAGAGTATCTCAAAAGAAGGGTCTTTTATTACTTTACTTTATTGTAATATCTCTTCTATGTTGAATAAAAAAATATCCTCATTCAAAATATGGATTTCTAAATACATCCTCTATATAGGGTCTTGGCTCTAAAAAAAGCCACCCAAACCTTAGCAAAAATTAGCCTTATAATATACTAACTAATAATACCTATATATTCCAAGTCTATCACTTCTTAGTTATTAAACTTTATAACTGATATACTTCATATGGATAGAGTATATATATTCTTTTTTCATATTATATTATATTACTACATTCTCTGAAAATAATGATGAAAACCTGTAATGAATACTCAGTCTATGATATACTTTTTTAAAATTATTCTTAATTAAATACTACAGTCTCATGAGTATATAGTTAATTTATTAACTCGATATTGTGATGGACCGATTAATACGTTCACTTTATATACGTCATCTTTATTAACGGTGAGTCTAGAAAAAATATTTCTCCTATATTCTTTTTCAATCTCATCGTCCATCGTCATCGGTCAAATTTCGCCGATATATATATTGACTGACCCAGCTAGTACATTGATTTTATATTCATACATATAAATTTGCTTGAATCTATTATCTAAAAACTTCCTGTTCATGTTGAAAATTAATACCAATCCGAGTAATTAATAATGCCCAATTTTGATGAATAAAATAATAATAATAATTAAAATATAATAATAATAATAATAATAATAATAATAATTATATGTGAGTATTATATTTTATATTCATTATAATATATAGATAATTTAGTATATTATAAGACTTTTAATTATTGTTATCTATTAAGATATATGTATTTAATTTTTAGCAAAGTTTTATATAAAAATGATTCCAAATTCATAAGAAGATTTATCTCACATTTATTATATTAAGTTCACTTTGTACAATTTAAGATTATATTATATATATTAATATATTATATTATAAGTGTGGCTGTTGTTACTACTTAAATTTTTGTTATAATGTTAAACTCAAATAAGTTTATTTTTAGTAGTATAGGTGATTTTTTATTACTATCAATGATAATATATAATTAGTCTATCTAGTATATATATCACGTTATATTTTATCGCTTATTATATTTCCTTTACAGACTGTACTGAATAATAATAAATATAAGGTGATAAATATTTAATAATTATAGAGCTAAATATGAGTAAATTAATTAATGAATATAATAATTATTTAATTAATAATAATACATTTAATTAATAATAATAATAAATATATTAATGCTTTATTAGTCATTTTTAATATTATACAGAGAAGTTTCATAATATTTTCTTATTATTGTAAGTCTTGAGGTTTAGTATATGATTTAATTTATTTTAACTAGATTATTATAAATATTATATTATATATAATTATGTAATTATATAAATGTTTAGTGAAAAAGATATTATTATATCTAAACTTTAGATTGCTACTAGCTCACATGAAAAAGTTAACATGTATTTTGTAAATATTGTAAGCTTGTTATATTCTCACATATATTCTATCTTCTCAAGTAATTTTAAAACAGCTATTACTCCACTTTTATAAGCTAACAACTAATATTATTGATCTTGTGTCTTTTATGCCAGATAAATAATTACTCTAGATAAAACATATGCACACCACAATTTTTTAGTGGCTTATAGAACATCTTTATTGTGAGTCGTTAGAACATATACCAAAGTAGCAGTTTAACTCGTAAAATGGTTCCCTCACCTATATGTGTTTTATGCTGATTACCAACTATTCTATCACTACAAATTCCTTCCAGACAAACATATCTATATTACACTACTTAGTATCCACACCCCTCTCTTAGACACATCTATACAGATGTCCGGACCAATATTTTAATACTTTTAAATTTACATATAACGTTGATAGGTATGAAAGTATTAGAAAAAAATTGCTCAACAATCGTATGTCAACTGGCTCATTCGATAGGAAAAGTTTACGATTAAGGGACTAGGTGTTAGCAAATGTATGGTTATGGTGGTTTATTTTTTTCTATAAACTACAACTTATCATTTTTGTCCGAAGGATTCTATCCATGTTGAAAGTGCATGAGACATTCGGGAGAAGTTTCGTTGAATGCGCAGAAGAGGCGCAGCTTCCTCATCCTTCGGCTCGAACATATTGTATGTAAATCAGTTATACATGAGTTATTATTAGAAAATGTTACAGTGCAGTGATATAATATGATGAGGAGATGTGCAATTAGAATTTATGATTGCTATATTACTTTTAAAAAAGAGGCAAATTGATATCTTTTCTCAGCAACTGAGACTGAAACAAATGAAGAGAGACTACAATTGGTAAAAATGAAGTGCGCGATGAATGTTTAGTGCATTTATTTTTGTGTGGTTGTAAATTGTGTTTGTTTTTATTCAAAAATAATTTTCAAATAAAATTAATAAAATCAATGTTGTGGAAAAGAAGAAGAGAGATAGAAGTGGTTGAGTAGTTTATTACTGGATAATGGCAAGAATTATAACTGAAATGAGTGAGTTGTTGGTAGAAGAAGTCTAATCATGATAGATTTTCTGATAGTAGATTTGATGTCACTTAGTATTATAGAGAAAGTACTTAAATATTGTGTCACAATATTTTAACGTCTCTATAGAAAAAAAATTCTATCAATTTGTAGTGTATTACTAATGAGTTGCACATATGAATCCATCTGAAGGTAAATAGTGAAATAGAGAAATAGTGAAAGAAAATGTCGTATTTCTGATGATGTTTACAATAGATCAATGCGAATGGAGCACTAGCATATACAAATATGAAGACAACTTTGAATGGGCTCTTATGTATGAGGTAGAGAGAATTCAAGTTGTTACTAGTTCTCGACAAAGCATATTTATAGCAACAATTAATTCTAAGGCTTTTTTAGTTTTTACAGTGTCTATACTCATCACAATCTACACTGGTGCTCACTATGGGGATGCCATAATTCAAAGTGAGATAGGTGTCGTAAACAGTTTATTCTTCTCAAAATGTTCTCACACTCGATCTTAAATGCAGCAATTATTACGCATATTAAATGTAAGCACAGCGACAGGCTTTAAAGTGAGGAGATTATATTCATCAATAAAGAAGACAATACAGAAGATGTGAATAAAGTAAATTTACTACAATACAGATATATTTATATAATAGGTATTGTGGGAATAAGAAGGAATGACACCGCTCACAGCATATATACTAGCCTGGATATAGATATAACCTCAAATGTGTTAAACACATTACTCTGTATGGCTCGTCTGATATAAACACCATTATAATACTGTGCTTACGAATGACGTCGTATAAATAAGGTTATATGAGTTATAAGTACTGACTAAGTTAGATAATGTATTCCCTCTAAGCTCTTGCACTCCATTGCCCTTAATAAGCGGTATATATATATATATATATATATATATATATAATATATATATAATAAAAGCGTATGTGTTTTATGAGCGAATTATATAGGAAGAGTAGTAAAGCAATAACCTAAAGTTAACATTCGCTCATTGCATACGTTAGCATATTAGAATTAGTTGTTAGGTGTCCACAGTGCATACTGAAGTAGTATCGCCAGAAGATAACAGAGTCTAATAAATTAAAGCCTTCTCTCTTGCAGTTATTGCAAAAAATTTGATTAGGCAAAAAATAATTATATATTATTAAATGTCCTAAAATATTCTTTTTCACACAAGTAAAATCTGGTATAAGGACCCTTCCAAAAGCGGGTAAAACCAGAGCTCCCCCCCCCCCCAGATATGAGAGCGGATGATTATAAGTCCTAGTTCATATTCACACATCTGGGGGGATGAGTGACCCTGTTGTTATAAGGGCGGAACAAAAAGCTAGAAGAAAAAGAAGTGAGATTATCTTCTCACATTCAAACAAGAACGTTCCGAGTCTTGAGGTCAACGCTGAGGATTTTGAAGTGACTACTCATCGAAACACTTGTATATATGGATTGTCAGACGTTCTCACTCACTAACTATTTTCTTTTGATCTATGTTGAAAGGTCAAGGAGTTATATCTGTCAACAGGATAGACGACAGAACCCGTTATCACGAAATGTAGAGACAGGAATAATATGTATTAGCTCTGTTATACGTTTTTTCTGGTGATTGAGATAGGAGAAATTTGTTAATATATATAAGAGTTTGGTTATTTAGTTTAAGGGTTATTGAAACTGTCCCATGATCTATATGGCACTCCTTGCTCTTTAAACCTTTAAATTCACTCCAGCACGAATGATAGAATCGGTAAAGGATATACCTGTGACGTGTAGATGCTAAATTCTCTCCAGTGATGATAAATATAGTGGCTGATAAGAGTTCTATAAATTATAATATGCACGTCTGAGTGGATATAAGTGTATATCGATGTCATATCTCAGTAGTGTAAATTATCAGAGGGATAGAGTTTATTATAAGGTGCAGTGTGAGAAATAGATCTATTATAATATTGTGATAAAGATTAGATAATTTAAAATGATATAGGAGTATAATATAAGTAACAGAAACCCTTGAGGAAACACCATATTTTAGTACAATAAAAAGAAGAAGTCAGTACCCTAGCAACAGCAGCCTGATAATGAATATGCAGCGATTTGAAAGAATAGTACTTAGTACATATATAAAGTAATAGCTCACAATATAGAGAAGAGAATAACCCAAAGGAGGAGAGCTGATGGAGATACTCAAGTACTCGTACGTGCTATTACTCGGTCAAATGGTTTTAGATATATGATCATAATGCTAGCTAATCCACCTCCACAAGTACTCATATCCTACCGCTTAGTTCTCTAATGAACACGTGAGATAAAAAACATACACCAACTCAGAACGCTTAGATCGAATACAATAAAATAATATGTGATATAACTACTTCTAGCCATAATTATTAAGAATCTTAACGTGCATATAATACACAGTAGCATGCGAGTCAGACGTAGAGACACACGGACAACTCCGAGTAAGTGATAAGTTTACAACAGTAATCTAGTCTATAAGTCAACATCGTACGTAGTTGAAGTATAATAAGAGTATACCCAAACAGATCTTAGAAGAATACAGTGAGAGCCTACAGGGCTCACGATTAATTTATGATAGATAAGGTTCAGAGACACTGGCTATCCTCATTTTATTTTTATTATACTAGGTATAAATATAGGTAGTGATATTAATGGATCAATTAGTGAGGTAGACCTTACTCAAACACTGATGGAGTGATGGATAGGAATAAGTGTTGAGATTGAAGACAATAGTGAAGTAAATATAGTTTGAGCAGGGGCCGAAGAGATTAGTACTATTTCATGAGTTAAGTGATATATATAGTAAGTAATATTAGTCATAACCAATTGATCAGATCGAATAAGAGGAGTAAAAAGGCAGATTTTACAGTGAAAGTTTGCTAGATATAGATGAAAATTTTTGATACTAGTAGGAATAAACATATGGAAGATTAGCGTAGCTCATACTTTCCATTTTGATGTGAGATAAGCCTATACTTTAGTACTCGTGTATCGTGAAATAATAGATATTCTCACTTGGCAACGATTTCTAGTATATAAGTGCTGGCGAGTAAGAATGAGAGAGAACCTTAGGAGTGAGAGCTGATAGTAGAGACGGATAAGGAATATATTTTCCATATCACCCTGATATGACAGGTCTTCTAGCCTGAATGCCTCACATATAGTAGAGATAATAGCACGATATCATTACCCATGGTTATATTAAGGAAAGAATAGAGTTAGTTTTATAGATGAGAATATTGAATGAGGAATAAGAATATAAAATTAACTTAAGATAGGATATATTAGGAACCAGCTATCATCCCGTAATCAACTCACGATATATACAGCTCCTCTCACTTATATTCTATTATAAATCTTCGATATAATATAATAACATATCTACAATTACATTAATTTACTACTTATTTAGAGGTAGCCATATACATCATTTCTTGTATACAAATCATTAGAAACCTTTATATACATTATTATTAAGTATACCTCCTGGTCCTGAAATATTTTATACATGCATGAGAACAGCCACTTGACCTAAGAAATCATTACGGACACAAACATGTCTCCTCATTTCCATTTAATAAATACTTTTCATTTTTAATTTGATATAAAATATAATTATATATTATTATTTAAATTTATTATATAATTATTATTTATTATTATTTATTTATATTATTAATAATATTAATTATTATATTTAATATTTATATATTATAATATAAATATATATATATTATATAGTATATATATATATATTTTTATTATTATATTATTATGTAATTTATATTATATTAAATTATTATTTTTAATTATTATTTATTTATTATTATTTATATTTATTATTATTATTTATTATTATTTAATAATTTAATATATAATTATATTAATTATTATATATAATTATATTTATATTATTTATCTATTATTTAATTAATATAATATTAATTATATAATTTATTATATTATATTAGTATATTTATTATTGTATGTTATATGTTATTGTTTAATTAATTATTATATTTATATATTATTATTTAATTATTATTATTAATTATTATTTATTATTATTATATAATTTAATAAAATCAATTTAGTTTTATTACATGCTAAAATATATTATTTCCTTCATATGATTATATAGATTATTATATGAGACTATTATAGGAATCAAAAATTTTTATGAGTCTCATTTATAAAATAATTTTCGTTAAGGTTTGAAACCTCCCTAGTAGATCATCCTTATCACAGCCTATATATACTTATATATATTATGAATATATAATATTATATAATATATTATAATATAATTATTAATATATAGGTAACTTAATAGATTATTCGCCATATACCTACAACAAAAAAGTAATATATAGTATAGTAATGATTTAGGTATTCCGTATTATTTATATTATGCAGCTCAAGGAATATGTCATTCACGGCTTTTCTTTTACCATTTTTAAAAATTCAATTTAATATTTATTTTTTATATTTTTTATTCTTTATAAAAGTTTTAAAATTTTATAATAAATATTATATATATTTCATAATGGTAATGATTTACCTATAAAAATCATTATGTTGAATGAAATTAAATATGTAATTAAAAAATTATTTTTACCTAATAGTCCTTATTTCTAAGTGTTACCAAAAGTTAAATATGTTATTCTCAAAAATTAAAATTATATTATGGAAAATATAATATATATTAATTAAACATACTATTAGTTATTGGCAAGTTACGTATTCATATAATGTTTTGTGTATGTAGCTTTTTCTTTTTGATGTGATAAAATATATTTTTTTTTTTTTAAAGATGACCATAATTCACATATCTTAAATATCATACATAAACATCTACCGAGGTGAGTGGTAAAAAGAAATATATCATTGTCATATATGGTAATGTATTATGAA
>JABUQX010012305.1:0-10000 GCA_015478945.1 Trachelipus rathkii
ATAAACCACATTTCCCCAAATTTTCCTTTAACCCATTTTCTCGAACTACCTATTTGCAAGTTTTACTGTTATCCAACCTTCGTTTCCTACTAACTATTTGCCACCCCTTCCCTCGCCTCACTCTCCGTTCATCCCCGAAATCATACTTTAATTTTCAAAGTCCATCTCTCTCTATCCTTTCAGCTTTGTTTCTGTCAACCCTAGCACAACCAATCCTTTTTCCTCGAACATTACCCCACTTCTTCCCTTTTCAGATCTCACCTTCCTCTCCATTCAAGCAACCACTCTATTCTAATCTCTTTTACCATCATATCTCCTTTACTCTCCCTACCACTCTACTATCTGACCCTCTTTTCACCACTTGGTTTCTCTATTCCCTCATTGATTCGGTGCACGCTTGCGGGATCACACCTGAGGGCAATTTCCCAAACCTCAACTCCAACCCCGCCAAAACACCACACCTAAAAAAAAGCCCTAAGTAACTATATGTAAAAATTAAAATCACAAATATCTAATAAAAATTATCTTAAAACTATGTTATCGTGAAATTATATTACTTGAAGTAAAAACTTTTCTTACTGTTGGAGAACTCCTTCTTTCTAGAGTTCGATTTACGATTTATTAAGATCCCTTGAATAATCTTCCTATCTTGATAATATCTTATAGTAAACTTATTCTTACAGTAGATCAAAAGGAAACTTGATGTATTCTCCTTCTGTCTTGAAGATACTTTGTTATAGTTTATCCTTTGCTTTAATTTTTTACTTTAGTCTTTTCTTTGGTCTTTGGTGATCCTTTTCCAAAGTTAAGACAAAGTAGGTACTCAGAAAATTATTGTGTCTAAGATTTTTGATCCTTGAAATATCTTTTTGCATCATAGAAATTGAAATTGATTAGAATTCTTTTTTTCTGTAACTGAAATTCTTGAGATCCTTGAAAGGTCTTCTTCAAGTAAAACAAAGCAAGAAACTATCAAATTCCAAGAGTTCAAAAAGCATTTACTGTAATTTATGCCAATTCACACTCTAGTTTATTATTTATAATAAATGATCAGTATTTTAATCTTCAAAATAAATTTTTAAAATCATAAATTAATTAATTTTCACTTTTGTGAAAAATTATTCAATCATTAAAGCCTGGATTCTTTGAAGTGCTTTACTTTTCAAAATTCATTTTTAGCTTTACTTTCGCAATTGCCCAGCTGTTTCTTTGCTGAATTCTTCTTTTACCCTTCTTTTCATACAATGTACAAAAATAATAGTAATATACTATAATTATAATATATATATATATATATATATTTATATTATATATTATTATATAATATATTTTATAGAGATAATATATTATATATATTTTATATATAATATATGGTGAGTTACCTTAAAGGAATGAAAATTATGACTTTGAGAAAAGTGTATTTAGATGAAAGTTACATATATAGTAGAACAGAAGCAATGTATTTAAATTTTTTTTTTTTTTTTTTAAATATTTTATATAATTACTTCCAGGACGCATCTTTGTCGTTGGGTATTTTTTAGATCGTGAACTTTTTAATGTGCGAGTTTAATTTATTTTTATTTTTTTTAAACTAATGGACCCCAAGTTACCGCACGGAGGGCAGAGTCGGGGTCTATCGCATTCCGGGACGACAGGTTAGATATTTTCCCCCCTCGGGAGGGTCTCCGGAACCCCGCTCATTGGTATTTGGGTGCGGGGGTTCCTTCGCCCTCCCCTACGGGGTATGGAAACCCCCCCTCGAGCCCCCTACTTGGCGTGTAAAATGACTGTATATATAAAGTATTTCGACGGCCAAGTAGGGGCTCGAGCCGACAGGGAAAGAGAGGGGGACGTTTTCCAATTCCCGTAGGGGGGGAGGGAAGAACACTGCGCGACCCCAACTACATCAGAGCGGGGGTTCCGGAGGACCCCTCCCGAGAGGGGGGGAAATAGTCTACCTGTCGTTCCCGGAGGCGAGAGAGACCCGATCTGCCATGGTTGTGGTAACCTTGGGGTTCAGTAGTTTAAAAAAATAAAAATAATATAAACTCGAAACATTAAAAATGTTCAACGATCTAAAAAGTACCAACCCGACAAGCATGCGCTCTAGAATTTATATAAAAAATTTAAAATTTTTTTTTTTTTTTTTCTAATACACTGGCTTTTCATTCTACATATACATAGTAAACTTTTCTTCTAAATAAACTTTCCTCAAAGGTCTATAGTTTTTCTTCCTTATGGTCCTTACTATTAGTTATTATTATTATATTTTTTAATATTAATATATTATATAGTAATTATTTATATGATTATATATATATTATATATTATGGATCACAGTAGGGCTCGAGCCGCACGGAGAAAGAGGGAGGATGTTTTCCTATACCTAGGGATGGGGGAGAAAGCACCCACGACATCCAAATAAAAGAGCGAGGGGTTCCGGGACCTCCGGAGGGAGGGACAATAGCCTACCTGGTCGTTCCTGGAAGGTCGAGAGACCCGCCAGCAATCTATGCGGTAACCCTAGGGTATTCTTATCTAAACACACCCATCAATTAAAGGGCAACGTAATATTTCAAGTTATCGTACAATTCAAATTTGATATTTAAATTTTATTACTTTTTTTAAAACGGCTTTTTTTTGTATTTTTAAAGTATTCCTAGTCAATTTAGCGAATCTAAAATGTTTCAGTGAATTAAATTTTTTTAAGTACATACGAGAGGTAGATTGGGTGACGTAACTTTTTAATAATAAAAAATAATAATTAGGTCAAGGTGGCTATTGAATGCCAAAAAGTGGATTTCTAGCGGCGGCAATATCGGTGTTGAAAATATAAATGACTTTATTTAAACAACGAAGATATTAAAGTTAAAACAATGCAAATGAAAAGTTCAACGAGTGTTTATGCAATCGAAAATATTCTGCGGCATTACATGTTTATTGATTGCTGTTCACATCCATGTGAAGATTAAACAAATTAAAACTTTGGCACAACGGAATTGAATAGGTTCTATTTTAGATTGGAAAGGCTGACTAATATTTTTAATTAGAAGAAAGAAAAAGAAGACTAAAAACAAAATGGAGGAAAATTCTTCGAAGGAGCGAAACAAGTTGATGAAGTTACGATGCTTGTTAGAGTCAAGAGAAATTTTTAGCATTTGTTGAAAAGATGTTGTACATGAAATAAATGTTTTCAAAAACCATGATCTTTGAATCTGTAATCTTAGCAAATTTGTTATAAAATTATTCATAACTTCACTTTATACTCTTTGCTACTCCATATATGTACTACCTTGCATTCAATAATGAGTGACACATATGCTCGATCATATTGAAAAAGGTGATCTTGTTTAAAAGATTTTCAAGCAACATCGATGAAACGTTTTCAAACATTTTGCGTTGCAAGAGAACTTTTTTTTCTTTTCTGCTATTAAAGAGATTGCAGATTCACAGTGAGAATCGATGTTAATGAAAGATTACTATGGCAATTACAAGTTTTTTTTTTTTTTTATGAATTTTCAAACCATTTAGAGAGATCCATACTTTATAACTGTTAGCACTAATTATCGATATTATTAAAATTTAGAATTGAAATTAATATACCTGTACGTACAGTTTGGATTGTAGATTTTAAGAATTTATGGGCACAAAATACTGTTCCCAAAAGATATTTTCTGTCTCTAAAGGCTCAAACACTTCTTTCATTTACAGATAGAGAAAGATAACGAACGGGTTTTATGAGTTTTCATGCTAGGTTACGTTAATATAATGGAGATTTTTATTCATTTAGATCTTTAAGGAGTCCATGAATGATTTTTATTTATATAGATGAATCTTAAGTGTTTTGAAATTGTATTATGTTGATTATTATATTTCTTTTAATTGAAGTAAATTATATATATATATATATATATTTTAGATAATATATTATACTATAATATATTATATATATATTTATATATATATATATTATATTATATTATATGTATAATATATATATTTATATTATATAATATTATTATATATTTTTAGTGTTATATAATATATATAATATATTATATTAATTAAAATATATAGCTATACTTAATATATATAATTATCTAATTTGTTAATAAGGTTATTTACATATGAATGATATATGTACTAATGTAAATTTATGCTTTAGAAGAGAGGTATTATATTATGTTACACATGAATTTGATGTTATGTATATATCTAGATGCTATGAAATCTAATAATACTATAATCCAATGATCTCAAACCCCCTCGAAAAGTTTCTGGTAGGCCATATATTAATATCATATCACAATATAATGATTAGTTGTTGATATATCACTGTATATATATATTATTATATAAAATGTATAATTATACATATATAAATACATAATATATATGTTACTGTGAATTCTACAGCTAGGAAATCAAATCAAACCTTAATGATTTTGATATATTATATTAAATATAATATAGTAATTAGTATTATATATATATATATATTAATATATATAATATTGATATATAATATATTATTTATATATATATATTATAAATTATATAATTATTATAACTATCTAATATATATATAGTATATATACCTATATCATATACTTACATCTTGTTAGGCGGACTAAACTCGGACGATATTTGATGAACAGCATCGTACTGAAGTTTGATATGAGAAGTTTGATCATCTACGTTATTAAGCATTTTTGATATTTAAAACTTTTATAAACTTTCGGATTAGCCTACAAAGTATGGAAAGTCAGGAGGACACTACTTGGCAGTAGACGAGAAAGAAGAACAAAAGAAAAAAGGTGTGGGTGTGGGTGGGTGTGTTTGTGGGTGTGGTGGGTGGGGAGGAGAGTGGAGGTGGAGGAGGAGATTGAGCAAAACATACTTTTTACTGGCCGATGTGGAAATACTCAAACGGAATATTAATAATATATGATAATATAATATCTATACATAATATTAGTATACTATATATTAATATGATATATATATCATATATATACGAATATACTATATTATTTAATATATATATTATATATATAAGTATATATAGTATTATTAATAATATAATATATATAGTTATTATATATATTATTATTAATAAATTTATTATTAATATAGTTAATGAATCTATACTCTATATATATCTATATATAAGATATATAATAATTAATATATATTATATATAAGATATTATAATATATATATAATATATATATAATATATATATAATATTAATAATATATAATATATATTATATATCATGTATATATATATATATAATATTATTATATATATATTATATATATATTATATATATTAATATATTAATATATATATAATATATAATTATATATATATTATATATTCATAATTTGTATATATAAATATAATAATTACCACTTTGATCTGTTAGTGTTTGCTTTCTAGGGACAAACAATTTAAGTCACTTCATGAATATTTAATAGATTTTTAAAACAACTTAATTAAGATTCTATGTTAACCTTGGTATGTTCATATCATCACTTAGAATCCTTCCATACTATCTACTATTGACTATATACTACTATATATCTAATATATACTACTACTTCTGTATCTGCTATTGGTTACTAACGACTATAATTCTGTCATATATTCCTTCGTATAATATATTTCTGGAGAGGTTTAAAGTTAAATTTGCGATTATACTTTATTCAACTGCGTATAGTCTCAAACGCACCGCGCGCGCGCGCACACAACCCAGCACACACCGTATATACGTATATTATTTATATTATATATAAATTATATATTATATATATATATATATATATATATATATATATATATATTATATACTATATTTAAATTAAATTACATAAAATATTATATTAATACATATGAATATATATATATAGTATTATATATATATATATTATATATTCTATAATATGATTTATATATATTATATATATTTATATATAGATATATAAATAATTATATATATATATATATTATAATTATATATATTATATATATATATAGTATATAAATATATAATATACTTATATTATAATAATATATATAGTATGATAGTATAGATACAGCTCATAACTTCCACCGACATAACTAAATCTAAGATTCAAGTAGCTGTTAAGTTTGCATTAAGTTTATGGCAAATGGTATGCAAAAATGACATTATTTGGAGCAGCAAAAGAAAGATTGGAAAAAGTTAATGATATAAGTGAATTCATCCAAGTTAAGGAAACAAATGATTCATTTTTATCGATGAAATTATAAATTATCTAAAGTTAGCGTGTTCGTTGTAATTTTTTGGCTTTATAGTAGAAGATTTGTTTAAGTAAGGTCAGATTTGGTTCATCCATTTACCGATGAATAGGGTTTATGATTATATTATCACATATATACTATATATTATATATATATTATATAGATATATATATTTATATAAAATTATATATCTATATATATATATTATGACTATATATTACGTATATGTATATTAGTATATATATATATAATATAATATATTATTATTTTTTTATTATCTATTATTATATTATTATTTATTATTTTATATTATTATTTTTTATATTATTATATATTATTTTTTTTTTATAATAATTATATATATATATTAATATATATATATATATAGTATATAATATATATATAATATATAGATATTATATATATTACTTATAGTATATAAGTTTATAATATATTAATATATATTATCTCAGTAGAGTTAGGCTTATGTATTCAAGCTAATTCTGGGTGGTGCACCGGTGGGTGACGTAATCTCTTCAGACAGACTCACTTCCTGAAATTATCATATCCGTAGAAGGCTTGAATTGGATGAGCGGAATGGAAAGTCGGATTTTATGACAGAGGTTGGTTATCGGATCAGAGGTGGTTGGCATCGCACCGGTGCTGGCTCCGTTGCTGTGCTGAGTTAGTATAAATTTATATAATAATCAATAATTTGTATCGGATCTATATCTCCAGCTATTATGATGTTATCGACCATAGGATCTGCGAATTATGGTATGCAAGCATCGTGAGGGGTGTGGGGCCCCACGGATGAGGGTTGGGAGTTTCTCCTATGATTGAATGAGAATACTAAGAGAAGTGGAAAAGGAGTAGTTCGGTTCAGGAGAATGAATTAAGTGGTGAGGAGTCTGACTAGAGGGAATCGGAGTCAGCACGAGCATCGGTGTGGAATTGGTGCTGGTGCTGAGAGCCTGTTGCCGGTGTGCTGAGGTTATTAAAATTCGTTATAAAAGCGAATTTGTGTCTATATATGTTATTGGGTCTGTAGATTTCGAAATGATGGTCAGAACCATTCAAGAAAGAAAAAAAAACTTATTCTTTTTTATGATTGTATAATTTACAATTTTAGTTACTAACTTACAGACAGAACAGTAATCAGTAAACTCAGCATGCCTCGTTACCCTTCCGTGATCTATTGATCTATGATTTAAGTTCATATTTTTTACTAAATTGTTATGTTTACTTAATTCTAAGAGCAGTAAATCAGTAAACAGTAATCCCAAACACCCTCCCCCCTTCCGTATCTATTATCTATGAGTCGTTATTTACTATTGATCTATTGGATCTATTGATTCAAGTTATATTTTTACTAAAATTGTCATGTTTACATACCCTAAAACAGGATAAATCAGTTAAATCACGTAAATCAGTCACATCGCCTCCAGTCCTCCGTGGATATTGATCTATTGATTCGATTTATTTACTAAAATGTCATGTTTTACGACCTATCGTAAAAGTATTCAGTAATCAAACGCCTCCCTATCTCTCCTACCCAGCGCATTGGATCTATTGATCTATTGATCTATTGATTATTGATTTAAGCCGGCCTTGTTATAACATAAACAAAAACTTTTATTTATTTTTTTATTTGCTTTAAACTTTTGTTTTTATAAAAATTTATGCTTTTTATGTATTAGTATACTTAAAAAACGTTGTGTATTGAGCCATGCTAACAGTAATCAGTAAAGCAGAACGAAACCCCTCTCCTACCCTATCCTACCTCCTTCACACCTATATCAGAGACATTGATCTATTGTTTTGAATGTTACATTTCGAGTGTATTATGGAGTACATAGCATATGAATTCAGTTCTTATGCAATCTGACCAACGAATATATTGCTTATCCATAGCAAGTTGTTCACTTATGTAAAGTAAACTAAATATCACATGAACTAAGATTATGATTGTGTATACACGACAAACCTAACCACATTTTGTCGAAATAAATGTTCTTACCAAGATTCCACACGTAACACAGTAAAGTAAGCTAACCAAGACAGACAAAGTATTTAACGAGTATTCACACTGTAGGCATTATCTTAGAAATATCAGGTTAGTTTACATGTAATCATGGTATATATTTAACAAAAAATTTTTGAATTACGTTGATCTAATAATATCAGTCATTGCTATAACTCTTATTGAATTTGAACAATGTTTGTTTACATTAAACTAAGTAATATTTTAACACAAAATTATCATAACCTTACTCCACATATAGTATATCAACAATACAATTACAAATATTTATACTCGATATAACATACATCATAAGCTCTTTGAATAAAAAATTATCATAGTAAAGTGATTTTAGTTTACTATTTACAGCAAAACGTAATCATAAATCAGTAATCAGTAATTTTCGAACCACCTTCTCCCTTTTACCTCCTTTACTTCGACTCGAAGATCTATTGATAGTGTGTATTCAATGTCGATTTCGGTGTCAGTGATGATAAACACAAGCATAATGATTATTTAGTTCTTTTATACACTGTACAACGAATATTATAGCATAACGATATAAGGCTTAAGTTTATATATGTTATTAATAGATACGCCTTTGTTCTTTTCTATTTTAAAATACGTGGGGCACTTCTTACGTTTTAATTATTAGTTCTTCAGTTCATACGAAATAAGGGTTAAAATCGTGGCTTGTTTTATTATCAAAGTCTTTTTTGATATCGTTCTCGCGTCTTTTCGGTATGGCCAATGAAAACTCCGTATTTTCCCGCGGTCTTTAGTACAAGAATTAAAAGAAAGCGAAGTTATTTTCGTTCATATTATTCTCAACCAATCGGAGAAGAGATAATAAACTCAAAATATTAAAACGAGTTTCTATTGGTTAATTTTTGTACTCGCTGGCTGAGATCGAAAGAAACGGCAGATCCGCGTGGCTCAGAAAACATTAACGGCTGAAAAGCGTTCCTTTACTTCAATTGCTTTCAAAGTTTTGAGAGAGAGGTTGTAGACGTTGTGTGTAGTGACATTCGCGCACATTGTGTTTCTGTGAATTATACTTTTTGTTTATAAAAATAGTGATAATGCCACGTGGGAGGCCTCGCGGATCAGGGGGTGGTAGTGGTGCAATTAAACCCCGAGGGCGAATGTCTGCATACGCATTTTTCGTACAGACATGTAGAGAAGAACATAAGAAGCAGCACCCCCAGGAAACTGTGAAATTCGCCGAATTTTCTCAGCAATGCGCTGAAAGATGGAAAACGATGTCTGATAAAGAAAAGCAGCGATTCCACGATCTGTCCGGCAAAGATAAAGAGAGGTATGACACAGAAATGCAAGATTACGTACCTCCCCCAGGTTCCGGTCGCAGAGCACGCCGCGCGCGTGGTATGAAAAAAGCAAAAGATCCTAATAAGCCTAAAAGAGCCTTATCAGCCTTCTTTTACTATGCAAATGAAGAAAGGCCCAAAGTTAGGTCCCTAAATCCAGATTTCTCCGTCGGTGAAGTAGCGAAAGAGTTAGGCCGTCAATGGAATGAATTAACAGAAACTGAGAAAGCTCCATTCGAAAAGCAAGCGGAAGACGACCGGGCTCGGTATGATCGTGAAATGCAGGTTTACCGTACGGGAGAACAACCAGCAGCCAAACGGATGAAGAGCAATGGCCATGCTGAAGTTTTGGATGACATAG
>JABUQX010012305.1:15000-18651 GCA_015478945.1 Trachelipus rathkii
TTTATATTGTCCGGAGCCTTTAAATTTTTTTTTTTTTTTTAACTAAAGGAATCCCAAGGGTAAAACCACCAAAGACGGGAGGGTGGGGGTCTCTCGGCTTCCGGGGGAACGACAGGGTAGGACTATTTCTCTCCGGGGAGGTTTCCGAACCGCCGGCTCTTTGGGTATTTGGGTTTGTCGCGGGGTTCCGTCGCCCTCTCGTAGGGGTATGGAAACGTCCCCCTCCCCGTCGGCTCGAGCCCCCTATTTTTTTTTTTTTTATACTTTTTGTAACCGACAATGATTCGCAGAATAATGTAATTTGGTTTTTTCTGTAAGGGTCGTACTTTTCGAGATATTTCATTTACCTATGAATTTTTTTTTGTTTTTGTATAAGCTTTATACGCTTTTATTTTTATACATTTTTGTAATAAGCTTTACAAGCTTGATTCTAAATATGTATTGGTTTTTCTGTAAGTGTGTACTTTTCCGAGATATTTCATTTTTTACAATTTTATTATAATAAATGTGACTTTTTAATATTATTTAAAATTTTCGAACTTTTTGAATATGTCTACCACTGATTCATTGTTAGTAAGTATATATACTAGCATATGTTAAAAAAAAAAAATAAACTGACGAGTCGAAAACATAACAGGGCTATATGGACACACCAACACACACACACATAATATAATATATATATTATATATATAATATATTATATATATTATATATTATATTATATATATATATATATAATATTAATTATATAGAGAGAGAAGAGAGAGAGAGAGAGAGAGGATTTAAAAGAGACAGATTAGAGAGGAATACAAATCTACACTAAAAGAATGAACTTTTTTGTAATCAGTGGACAATTTTAGACAGGAATTTTTATTTTGGTTTTTTTGTTTTTTTTAGGTGGCTCGAGCCGACGGAGGCCCCCCCATCTTCCTCGTTGGCGGTTTCCCAAGAAATTGTTTAGTTAAAAAAAATTTTTTAAAAAACCTTAATTTTCTATGCGCAAAAGAAAGCATGATATAAAAAGCAATTTTTCTGGAACTCAGAATTTGAACTTTGTGTTTATTTTCGCTTGTTGTCGTCAATTATACTTATATTATTAAAATATTTGAAAATCTTTATTTTAGCCTTTCCTATTTTTTTATTACATTTTTGAACTAAAATTCTCGCTGATTACAAAGTGTCATTTGTTTTTAGTGGTAGCATTTGTAAGTTCTCTAACTTACACGCCTGTCCTAAAGTAAATCTGACCATATTTTAGGGATGTACGGAAAAGGTAACCAAAGCCGGAGCCTCGATTTTTTTAAAAGTTTCGTACTTTACGGAACTTTCACTTTTTTTAAATCTGTCTTAATAAAATTCAGTAATTGAATATTATAATATATATATATATATATATAGTATATATAAATATAATATATATATATATATAATATATATATGATATATTACTATATATATATATATATATATTATATATAATATTATATATATTATATATATATATGCGAGTGTGTATATGTGTGCGCACGCGCACGAAAAGCTATATGATTTGTGATAAATTTTGTTACATTTGAGATTTTCTAATTGTTTTGTTTTAGTTGGCATATTTCATACAAGGGACTTATACTCTGATGATAAATCATTACCAAACCTTTCGTAAGGCATTTACAGAAAAGGTGTTAATTTTGCTTCTGTAAATTTTGAATACTGGAATTTCTGTTTTTATTAAACCGCAAAATTAAATTAGTATGAGATAAAATTGATGGTTTTTATTTTATGTAGCCTTTTTAAAGGGAGTTTGTGGTCAATTTATCTGTGTGTGTCTGAAGAATTTATTTCGATTGCCATAGAATAATTGGCAACGAATATCTGAAAGGTATAATAATTTTTTCTTTTTTCAACCAAGTTTGAAAAGAACGTCGATCTTAAGCTTTTCCGAGTATCTTTATAGCTTTTTTTTTTTTTTTTTTGTCAGAAGTGAGGAACATTCCATGTAGTTAGAAAAGATTTTATGTGCCTTAGTAATCTTTTCATTAATCAGCAAAAAGCGGAATTGACAAAACGAGTAAGGGATTATATATATTCAATGTTCATTGAAGGAGACAAAAAAATTTGATTGCATAACTATATGAGCTACATTATTCTTAGTGACAAAAAAATTTAGATAGTGTAGAGGAGATTGATTTTCACAACTATAATACATGATCTTTCTCCGTGAGTTTCTTTACGCGCGATTTCGTTTTTCAAACCTATCTGAAACTTTTTCACACAAGATCAGTTGTGTCTTATAAGAACATACACCCTCTTTGTGTAAGTACTTAATAGGATTTCTATTTTCTTTAAAACATATAATTTCATAAACTGAAAATATTTTGTCAAAGGTACCGTACTCGCTTAAAGACGAAGAATAAACAGCTACAATATCACAAGTCTTGAAAATGTAGGCGTTTTACCCTGATTGCAGAAAAAACAATGTATCCAATTGTCTTACAATTATAGTTGTTAAGATAAGAAAGTCATCGATTAAATACATCAAATTTCTCCTGTTTCAGTGGGTTTGTAAAGAGTTCTTTTCTCTTCAGGCTGTCCTCATTTTCTTCATTTGGGTCTTTCTTGCGTAGCACCAAGTTTAGGGTAAACTTTGGTATAAACTTGCTTATCAGTTTCCTAAACTGCACTTCCGCTTGTTGACACACTGTAATAAGCTGGTTTCATAAAAATTCTCAACTACCTAAACTAAACTAAAAAATCGATACCGTTCCCTTCAAAACGGTGCTTATGGTTAGCCAATTCTGGGAGTATATATTTAAAGTAAACTAAAAAAGTGCCCAAAGCTAGATGCCGAAATTATGTGCTTGATCAGCTTGAAAAAAAAAAAAAAATTATTTAAATATAAACGAATTTTTTTATTTCAAGAATAATCGAAAAAAAGAACATGATAAACAGCCTGTAAATGACAATCGATTGTTACTTGTTAGATACCCAATAGAGCATAGGCTGTTTGAACTTGCTGAAGAAGGTTTGGACTTATAATAAAAAAGTACCGAAATTCATTTAAAATAAGGGAATCATAAGTTAACCAGTCTCTTCCTCTCTCTCTCTCTCATCGTATATATATATATATATATTCTATATAATTACTATATATTATATATATATATATATATATATATATATATATATATATATATATATTATATATATTTATATATATATATTATATATATAAATATATAATATATTATAATATATCATATATATATATATATATTATAAATGGCACAGCTATAATATTATTCCGAAAGATATTCGCAAACTACGACTGTACAGCACTGAAACAGATAACATTTTAGAATAGAAATGAAATTAGTAATGTTCAAAAAAATAAAAAAAAAAAATTAGGAATATAAAGGACTTTTTTTATGATTTTTATCAAGAATTGAATCTATGATGATTTAATTACATTTTTAGGAGTATCACTATTAAATAGAAAGTATGATACGAAAAACTAATATAATTAAGCTAGAGAAAAAAATTACTATCAGTTACTATTTTATCCTAAATCATAGCATATTGCGCGGATATTTCGGTTTTTATCAGAATTCCACAAAGTATTTTTTTCCCTCAAGTTTAAAATGTAAGTTTTTG
>JABUQX010012306.1:0-7500 GCA_015478945.1 Trachelipus rathkii
ATATATATATATATATATATATATTGATTTGCCTACTCAAGAATTTTGACCACGAGCCGCCACTGGTTTACACTGCTTGTTCCTGGGACATATGCAGTCCATAGAGGCCAATCACTTTTAACATAGTGTTCATTAGTAGCACGACTGTCCCAGAGACAAAGAAAGCAACAATATTTTGTAAATCCAGCTTGTATTCCCATTAACATGCCTATAACTTTCAGATCTCCGCAGAGATTCCATTGATGACTGTGATATTTGACTGCTTTAAGCAGTATATCCATATTGTCATATGTCTCTTTGAGATGGACCGAATGGGCTATGGGGATAGATGGCTTTACATTACCATTATGCAAAAGAACTGCTTTCAGGCTTCTTTGAGATGGATCTATAAAGAGACGCTACTCAGATGCTATATGAGTCTGAGACAAATCAATATATCGTGGCAATAACAAAGAGGACCATCTACTGTAAAGTATGCTGCTAAGTTAAAATTCATCTTTCTGTATTAACTGAAGCGAACATTTTCCTCAAGTACATTTTCTCCTTTAGTCTTGAGGCGAGAAGTTTTGCTTTCTCTTTCGATAGAGATAAGTCTCTAACAAGATCATTCAACTGTTCTTGATAAAATAGATTTGTCTCAAAATGGCTTTCTTATATCGTGTAATCTGGATCTACCGACTGTCCGTGAATGCCACCAACTGCTCCTTCTTCACCATCCATTGCATCTGCAATAGGAACTAGCCCATCATCAGGGGGAATTGGAATGGGCAGTGATTTTTTATGTTGGACTGGTCTACATGCCGAATCAAGTTTTGGATATATAATTTGTTTTTGTTTTGTTTTTTGCAGAAAACCCTTGTAGATTCACACTACAAAAATAACAGTCTCTGATGATCTCTTGGTTCGCCTCATATCATTGGGTATAGCAACGCATATGAAGCTTTCTTTTTATGTAACCAATCGCGTAAATCCGGTTTGAACCAAGATGAACAAATCTGATGAAGGCGCCCATGCTTTTTCCTGGTCACCTAAAGGACAACCTTAATACATATTGTATATTTTCTTAAGGTCTATTGTAATTGTTCGTTATTGTGTTCTTGTTGTGAAACAACCACAGACAAAGCAAAATTTGTTTGGGTTATTTTTACATTGTCGAGGCATGCTGTTTGATCCGAGAAAATTCAAAATAATAGAAGCACAGCAAACTTTCTGCTACAGAAGACAAAGATTAACTAAAAAGTACAGACGATTCCATGGCACCATAAGTCTGAAAATGCACGTGATGATGTTGTCAGACGTACGATGACACAAGTAAGTAAAAATATGTTGCTAAATAATAATCAAAACTGTACAAGATAAATTAAATAAAATGTTGAAAAACTAACGTTTTTTATTTAAATGAAATAATAAAAATATGTAACATATTATTGAAAATTTTTTCATCATAAAAACCATACGTGCTATGACAAGCAAATCTGTTGCAGATTTGAAAAGAGCATTAAAAATACTATAAAGAAAACACAACAATATCTCTGATGAAAATTTGTTGTCGACCAGTGGTAATAATAATAATAATGATAATAATAATAATAATAATAATAATAATAATAATAATAATAATAATAATAATAATAATAATAATAATAATAATCATATAATAAATAATAATAATAATAATAAATAATAATAATAATAATATAATAATAATCAATAATAATAAATATAATAATATAATAATAATCATATTAATCAATAATCATAATAATAACTAATAATAATAATAATCAATATAATAATATAATAAAATAATAATAATAATCAATAATAATAATAATAATAATAATAATAACTAATAATAATAATAATAAATTATATCAGCGTCAATTTTAACGTACTTTTTTACAAGTCTTTTTCCAATTCTTCTAAATAGTTTCTTATATTTTCAGAAGAAATTTTATTCAGGCTAATTCGGAGAATAAAAAGTAAGTTAAAAACTTTTTAATACTTATATCCAATAATTCGCCTGCATAACTTCAGCATGATCACGGTTTAACTAAACTAATATTTCCCCTTCTCCTTATATAAAATAAATTTCTGGCCCCTACAAATAAAAAAATTTTACCATTAATTGTGAAGTTTAAAAATAATTTTGATGAAAAATCAAAAAAATCAAAAAAGCTTACATTACTTTGCAAATACAACTATTATCGTGGATACTAGGTGTACCTGCAAAACACTCAAATATAAAAAACATTCAAGCATTTCATTAAATTTCTTCACATTAATGTCCAGCTTAAGTTTTTTAATAAAAAGAGATTCTGCTATGCGCAGATAGTTAAAATTATACCAACTTGAAATAAAAATTTTACAAACAATTCAGCAATTTCAGCTGTAGGAGGGGATTTGTGATCCGTCGTGTAATGCTCCCATATTTTACTTGTTTATACCTGTGTTGCATAATTCGGGTTCTTAAGGTGTTAGTTGTGTATCCCACATAAGAGGAATTACATCCTACTTCTTTGCAATTAAATTGATACACAACTTAAGGGTCATGTTAATTTTTTCTTACGTTCTTTGGTGAAGTTTTGTTAATAATGAAAAAGTAAAATTTACCCTAAACTGAAAGAGAAATAATTTATTCAATATTTACATATTGGTGTTCCTATTTATAATTTTAATTCTTTCTTTTTTAATGGTTATTTATATTTCTTCAAGTTTTTTTAAGAGAATTGTTTTAATTATTAACTGTATTGTTGCTAAAATGTTCATGTTGTTCTTCAATATTTTAATTATTGTTATTTATGTTTCTTATGGTATTTAATTACATTACATTAAAACAAAGAGGAATTAAATAATTGTCAACCAGTGTGTGTTAAATTCCATAACTACTTGCGGGAGGTAACATAAATCATTATTTTTAATTTGAAATATGATTACATTAGGTTAGGTTACGTTATGTAACGTTATGATTAAGTCAGGTTAGGTTTGGTTAGGTTAGGTTTAGGTTAGGTTAGGTTAGGTTAGGTTAGGTTAGTTAGTTTATTAAGTTGGTTAGGTTAGGTTAAGGTTAGGTTAGGTTTGGTAGGTTAGGTTAGGTTAGGTTAAGTTTAAATTAAGGTTAGGTAAAGGTTACATAGTTTAGATTATGGGGTAGATTAGGCTATATTGCATAGATAAGAAAGTTCAGTTTGTTAAAATAATATTTAATTATTTCAACTAAGTTCTTTATAAACTTTATTTAAATTGTAGCACTAAAAACATGACGGTGGAAAAGTACTGGACAGTGTTTTTAAATATAAAAACTAAAAACAAAAAGGAATGAACATAAAGATGATTGATTCATATATTTGCGAGTATGTGTGGCGGAAAAGAAATGAAGGAAAAAATCTATTTGAAATAATATTAAAGGATAATGCAGAATTTTAAACATACATACAACTTGTATATATATATATATATATATATGATATACAATATATAATATATATATATATATATATATATATATATATATTAATATATATATATATATATATATATTATATATTATAGGTATATATATATATATATATATTATATATATTATATATAATATATATATATTATATATATATATATATATATATAATATATATTTATATATATAATATTTAGTATATATATATATATAATATATACTATATATATATATATATATATATAATAAAGAATGTAATGTTACATTCATAAAACTTTGCAACTTCCCATTAAAATATATTACATCATGTAAGCAATTTTTTTTACCAAACATTTTAAAAATTTAAACTAAGTTGTAAAAATTTAACCTAAAATTTTATGAGTTAGAGAAAAACGTAAGGATTTATTAACATGAGCCCAACTTAACTTCTGTAATCCTCCGAACAATGACCACGGGTACTAAAATATGAGGACACTCGTCTCGGTGTATAGTAATAACTTCTAACATTTACTCTTTTCTCTGACTTAACATGTCTTTACAATAATGTTTAATTTTCGTTCTTCTCTAGAAAAATTTGTCAAATTTAATGATTTAAAATAAAAAGTTATCTTGCTTTCCATGTTAAGTGAATTTTTTTGAAGTTAAAATGTTGTTTATAGTTCTTTTAATAAACTTTTCTATTTTAATTTGAGGGTAACCATTATTAATTAAGTTTTTTGTTATTCTTATTACCTCTTTGTTAAAGAGTCCCCACCTTGAAGTTATTTTATAAGCTCTGTGAATAAGGGTTTTAATAATAGATAGTTTATATCTTTCTGGTATATTAGAATCATAATTTGTGTATAAACCTTTATCTGTACTTTTAACATTTACTTCTCTTTCAACTCTACCATTTTTAAAACAAAGTAAGATATCTAGGAATGATAGTTTTTTATCTTTAACATCTTCATAAGTGAAGTTTAGTACGGACAGTTGTCTAAGTCTTTCTATGAAATTTTTTAAATGATTTGAATTTTCAAATATCACAAAAGTGTCATCGACCTATCTTAAATATGTCTTCGGATTAAACGTGTTATTTTCATTCATAATTAGGTTTTCAATATGAGACATGTAGAAATCGGCGAACGTTGGACCCAATGGAGATCCCATCGAAACACCGTCTTTTTGAATAAAGGCTTCATTATTAACTAAAAAATGGTTTCTGTAGTACAGATAGTTTTAAGAGCTTTTTTAAAATAGTTTTTTCAATATTAGGTGGTGGTTTTCTCTTTTTCATAAACTTCTCTTTTTTAAGTATAATTCTATTGTTTCTTTAACTGCGAACGTTAAGTGACAGACTTTCACATCTAGAGACACTATAATATCAGAATGGAGGATTCTTTTCGTTAGTGCAAGAGAAATTCATCGGTAGATTTTACTATAAATTTTTCATTTAAATTTTTATTTTAAATCATTAAATTTTACAAATTTTTCTAGAGAAGAACGAAAATTAAACATAATTGTAAAGGAACATGTTAATCAGAGAAAAGAGTAAATGTTAGAAGTTACTATACACCGAGACGAGTGTCCTCATATTTTAGAACCCGTGGTCATTGTTCGGAGGATTACAGAAGTTATTTTGTGTATCATTTAATAGGCAAAGATGGTAGGATTAATTCCTCTTATGTGAGATACACGAACTTAACACCTTAAGAACCGCGAATTATGCAAACCACAGGTAAAACCAAGTAACAATATGGGAACCTTACACGACCGGATCACAAATCCCCTCCTACAGCTGAAATTGCTAATTCGTTTTAAAATTTATTTCAAGTTGGTAAATTTTAACTACTTGCGCCAATAGCAGAAATCTCTTTTTTTTTAACAAACTTAAGCTGGACATCAATGTGAAATTTAATAAAATGAATG
Source organism: Trachelipus rathkii (assembly GCA_015478945.1). NCBI lineage: Eukaryota > Metazoa > Arthropoda > Malacostraca > Isopoda > Trachelipodidae > Trachelipus > Trachelipus rathkii. Next base: position 5,366 of record JABUQX010012306.1, read on the forward strand.
AATGCTTGAAGGTTTATGAATATTTGAGTGTTTTGCAGTACAACAAGTATCCATGATAATATTTGTATTTGCCAAAGTAATGTAAGCTTTTTTGATTTTTGATTTTTCATCCAAAATTATTTTTTAAACTTCACAATTAATGTAAAATAATTTTATTTTTTTATATTTAAGAAAATTTATTTTTGTAAGGCTGCATTATAAATAATAGTTAGGTAACCGTGATCATGCCTGAAGTATGCAGGCGAAATATTGGTATAATATAAAAGTTTTTAACTTTCTTTTTATTCCGAATCAGTCCTGAATAATCTTCTGAAAATAAAAGAAACTATTTAGAGAATTGAAAGAACTTGTAAATAATATTAATAATAAAAATCAATAATAATAATAATAATAATTATAGTAATAATAATAATAATAATAATAATAATAATAATAATAATAATAATAATATAATAATAATAATAATAATAATAGTCATAATGAATAAATAAATACATAAAAATACTAAAAATTATAAAAATAAATAACAAAGAAATATATTAGAATAATAAATATAATAATAATAATAATAAAAATAATAATAATAATCAATAATAATAAAATACATAATAATAATAAATAATAATAATATAATAATAATAATATAATAATAATAATAATAATAATATAATAATATAACAATAATAATAAAATCTATAATAAAATGACAAGATCTGAGAAATTTGAAAATTTAACATAAATATGAGCCGACTGCGGTGGTGAAAGGCCGCTTTCAAAGAGAGTGGAAAAGAAAACGAGAAGATTTTAGAAGAAAGGATTAGAGAACGAGAAACAAGAAACCACAAGAGGCTTGCAACGAGGGATTAGAAGTTTGAGTGCTGGTGAAGGAGATGGTTCCTGAGAGAACATTTGTTCAGACTGGTGAGAAATTTTTAGAAAAAGGATTACAAAATATAATAATTTTATAAAAATTTAAAAAATGAATCTATTTTAATATAACGGAAGAGCACCAAAATTTTAATCTTGATTCTTTTTTTAACAATGCAAAGTTAAATAAATTATAAATGACCAACCATCATTTTGGATTCTAAGTTATTTATTATAAGAAAAGTAAGAAGATGGACATTCGGCGGAAGTCGGCTCGTATATAGTCAGAAGGAATGGAATCAAGCCACCAAAAACTGGCGTCCGGTACAGCTCACTGTTAAGAGCACTCGCCCAACTAAGCGAAAGACCCGAGGTTCGTCAGCGGTCGGCACGTTGAGTGTGTGTTAACTCTCTCTGGCTTGTCTTGCTCACGACACAAATTGAGCCAACCCTACTAAGATTAGGGCTTTGGCCCGTGAGTGGGTGGTGTTAAATGTAAAAAAAATAATAAAAAATAAAAACAATAAAGTAACTGCACAAAGTCCCGACCGCTTCTTACCTTTGACCTCCAGGATGGCTTGTAAGCCATCTACTTTAGAAGTTTTTTCCGGACTTATGGACACCCTTTCTGAGAGTGGACATAATTTTTCTTCTGGAGAAGTTTTAGATAAAGTATTTTCTGTTGTGTCTTTTTTTTGGAACTTTTGACACATTTGTGAAGTTACATTTTATATGTTAAATTTTAAATTTTTTTGCTATTAAAAACGTTTTATTTATATTGTGGAACTATTAACAAAATAATTCATCCATAGCCTTGTTCCACAAATTAATTCATTTCTGCTGAAGAATGCTCGAGTTCGGAGGCGAAATATTGCCAGCAATATACAAGTCTTCAACAAAGCTCTTAAGTCTGATAGAAATGATCTCCAGCAGGAATAGCTTCTTCTTAGCTATCAAGGAAAAAGAATTGCGAGCGAAGCGGACCTGAGGAAAGTCCCGACGCTCTTGACTTTGAACCTCCAGGATGGCTGTAAGCCCACTACTATTTTAGAGTTTTTCGGACTTAATGACACCCTTTCTGAGAAGTGGACATCGATTTTCTTCTGGAGAAGTTTAGATAAAAGTATTTCTGTTGTGTCTTTTTATAGAACTTTTTTGACACACATGTGAAGTTACTTTATATGTTAAATTTTAAATTTTTTTGCTATTAAACATTTAACAATATTCAGTGGACTAAATTAACAAAATATTATAATAATAATTAATAA
>JABUQX010012306.1:15000-23732 GCA_015478945.1 Trachelipus rathkii
CATTATGTAAATTATCAAACTTAAAACTTGAAGGCATTAATATATTTGACTCACTTGACGTAGAATCTTTGTTCACAAATGTACCAGTTCTTGAAATGTACAGTCCCAGTAAAATCTTTGCACATTTCCACAAGTCACATGGTCAATCAACCATTAATAATTTATTTCCAAACACTTCACAAAATTATACGGATCGTGTGAAATTCAAAAACTCTAGATTTGCGGAGGCCTTCTACATCAAAACCAGTAGACCAGATATTAATATAAAATTTAATGAATTAATTATCAGTTAAACTTAATATTGTTTGACTTTAACCCTCACTATTTTTAGACACGATCATATACATCAGTTTCATCAATAAGAATTCAGAGTTGTCATGCCTTAAAATATTCACATTCGAAACTTAGGTTAATAATGCATCTGTTTTTTAGACATCAATATCAATTTAATTCTGACTGCTCATTATCTACGGCATACATGTCAAAACCACTGATAATGGTCTGTATATGAGCTATGGATCTCCTATTCACCGACCATTTACAAAGAATCTATCGTAAAAATTTTAGTTTACAAAGCATACAACCTATGTTCAACTTGGAAAACTTTGATGAAGAAATTTTGCCGAATTAAGTAAAATTTAATTAAATGTGATCATCCTCAATATTCAGTTGAAAATTTATTAATAAAACCCTTACAAATTTATATAATAAGAAAGTAAATAATCAGAAAAATTCGATAAATTTCTTTTTCAAAAAACTTCCAATGCTATTTGTCAATAAGGAAGAGAAGTGCCTCGTAATTTTTGAATTCTCACCTCAAAGCTAAAGCACCTCAAAAATTAAGTCAGACTATACAATAAGTCCAAACAACTGTCATCTTTCTTTAGCACAAGAGATGCTTTGCCCGACAACCATCACCTTGTGTACCTTTAAAACTGCCTGGTTAGACTGTAACGTCGACATATATTGGTTACACGAAAATAGATTGTCGGAGCATGCTAAATAATCAAATTCTACAGTCTCCAGCAAAATCTTGAACATTCAATACGGCCATGGTAATCAACTATTAGTAATATTTCTAAACACTTCACATTATTATACGGATCGTGTGGAGTCCAGAAACTTAAAATTGCGGAGGCCTTCTACATCAAAAACGCAACCAGACATTAACATAAATTTTATGTATTTACCAGTCAGACTCAATATCATTTGGACTTACTTATTATATATCAATTTAAAGTCTCATTCGCATTACAAGAAATAATCCTCTGAGATGTCTCAGGTATAGAGACGAAACGCGTCGGGAAATCTATGTAAATTATCTTCTTCTTCTCCTATAATATTATTTTAAGATTATTTTAAGGAAATTAAATATGTACAAAAATAAAATATTTAGAACGGGAAATAAAACAAAAACTTTATAAATATAATATAATAATAATAATAATAATAATTAATAATAATATATATACTAATAATAATATAATATAATAATAAATAATAATCAATAATAATAGTATTTCTAAATTTTCGACTCCGACTCCGACTCGACTCCGGCTTCCTTCACATTATTTTAAAATTATCCGACTCCGACTCCGTCTACGACTTATTTTTAAAGAGTATTCGTCTCCTTTTCCGCTCCGACTCCCGGAAAATTGCACGACTCCACGACTCGACTCCGAACTCGCAGGCCCTGGTAGGAATGTGAATAATAATTGTTAATTTTTCTTTTAATATGATTGCAGATATTCAATTATTTTAATGAAAAATTATATATAAAAATTATATGATATCTTTTATTATTTATTGATTTTAATATGATAGATCGACAAATATGATATATATATATATATATATTAATATATATATATCATATATTATATATATATATATATATATATTTATATATATATATATATATATATATATATATATATATATATATACTATATATATATATATATATATATATCTATTATTATAATATATATATATATTAATATATAATTAAATATATATAAAATACCCAAATTACCAAATTATTATTATATATATATATATAATATATATATATATATATATATTATATATATATATTTATATTATATATATATATATATATATATATATATATATATATATATATATATATAACCCAACTTATTTTTAATACAAATATGTATATATTTTTATAAATACACGCTTATTAGTGCCTGCTTCTTTTATTTTTTCCTAGTACAAAGAATTAAGTTCAAGTACGAACGAAAGAAGGTTTAATGACTCATTGAACGGAACAGGGTCCAATATTGGCTTGGGCTGAAAACATATTTTCACCCTCCTTAAATATGGACGGATAAAATTCATGAATTTCAGCCAATTTTGACCCTATGAACACCAAACTGTAGTTTTTTGCCTCTAAAACGTTGTTTTCGGTGTTTTTCTGTGTTTGTAGTTAGTCATTCTTTCAGAATTTCAAATTTCAATTTTTTCGATTCAACTGCTTACAATTTTTCGAATGATTTCAAAAACTTGAAGAATGCATAGATTGGCCATTACTTATAAATGCACACGAAGTGATTTTCTTTTTTTATATTTGTGCTCAGCAATCTAAAAATTCCAAACCCACTTTATTCGGTTTTTAAAATGAAAAATTGCGATAATTTTTCTCTACTTATGTGAACTGGATGAAATTTAAGAGCATACATAAAGTCGTGGGAGAATGCACATTTTTTAACTTAGACAATATCTTTGTAATATGCAGTAGTTTTTGGAATTTTGTTCTTGGAACAAATTTTCCAAAAATATATTTTTGGAAATTTTTAAAAATTTTGTTTTCAGTTATTGCAAAAAGATTAATCTAAGTGAAAAAGATTCATCTCTCCCGACTATACAAGCCCTGAAAATTTTGATGTTGATGACGAGTAGAAAAGAACATATCAAAATTTCACTTTACCAAAAAATTGTTTTTTAGAAAAAGTGAAATTTTAATATATTTTTTTTTTTTTTAACTCGTTCGATCAACATCAAATTTTCAGAAAAATATAAACATTACTAAACGGGATAATAACCGTGTAAGAATAAACACATTTTGAGCCATTGAGAGGAGTGTTTAGGAAATTTTTGGAAAAAAAACAGTTTTCTATTATCGAAATCGATCTAATACAATTTAAAAATCTGATAAGAAAAATTTTATACCACTCGTAATTAAGGTAACGGTTAACGGAATGTAGGGAAAAATTTTAACTCTTTACGTTAATCACAAATGTTAACTCGTTATAGTCTGTTCTTTCTTTTCGAAATTACCGAAAGCGTTAATTGAGAAATGAGAGAGAAGAAGAATATATTGTATTTAGGTTTTATGAACTTGCAACAAGCAACACGAATAATGACAGGATTAATAGGGAAGCTCTGTGGCAGGTGTTAGTGATATATGGTTTTGGTGTTAGGCTTTTAATGGAATCACAAGTATGTATGACGGTAGTGAAGCGTGTGTGAAAATAAATGAAGTTGAAAATGATTGGTTTAATGTTAATAGCGGAGTGAGGCCGGGATGTGTTAAGTCACCTTGATTATTTCATTTGTATGTAGATGGGGTTATGAAAGAATTAGAGGTAGGGGTGGCAGGTGAAGGTGCTAGAATGATGGAGAATGGAAGAGAGTGGGGGGTGCTCTGCATATTGTATGCTGATGATTTGGTGTTGTGTGGTGAATCTGGAGAGAGTTTGAGAGGATTGGTACAGGGGTTTGGCAGTTAGTGTAAAAGGAGGGGTTTGAAAGTACATGTAGGTAAGAGTAAGGTTATGGTGGGGAGTAAGGATAGTCCGCGGTGTGAAGTCATGCAAAATGTTGAGCAGCTGGAACAAGTATCTGAGTTTAAATATTTAGGATATAGAATATATGTTGGGTGAAAAGGGAATGAACGATACAGAGTGTAGTAGGAAATATGATAGTAGTAGGACCATGGCTGGTGCAATTAATTGGAGGGTACACGCCATAGAGCGTTGCATCGAGTAAGCCGGATACCCGCCGCATCAGCGGGCGGTTCAGCGGTCGAGAAAGAGGATATAGAAAAGCCAGCACGGGGGAGGCTCGTCGAGAGCTGGGCAGTCTCGATCGACGAGCTGCTCTCTATTGATATCTTGAGATCTGTAGTCATCATGGTATGCAAGTGCGGAGGTGAGTTGTCTAGTTTAGACATCTAATGTTTATTGCCTATCGGTGCATGCGAGGGCGTGACGTCATCTGCTACCGACGAAGGTCGCATTGGCTCTCTGGACAGCGTTTTCTTCTATCGGAAGAGTTTTGGGGAGGGACTGGTATTTAATAAAGTGTTGTTTTGGTCTGCTCCATGGTTTATGAATACGGTAAGTGTTTGTGTACGGCTTATGGGGTTATTGGAGCTACTTACGAAGCTACCAATAGGGCCGTATTGGGAGGGGCCGATGGAATTAGAACATTACAATATGTTATGTGAATATATATTGGTAATAGAATTGCTCTTGGTTGCATATGAATGCAGGGCCACTAACATGGGATTTTAAGTCTTTGTCGACGGGAGGATTTTGACGAGATTTATGAGATAGTGTTGGCAGGTGGGTTGGGTAAGCGGGTCTTCTGATAGAAGTGTGAGTCCCCACACAATCTCGAGATGTGCTGGAAACATATTAGTGGAGAAGATAATGGATGTGCTATTTACATCGTGTAAATGTATAGTTTGGGTAGTGTTTATATGCTATCAAGACTGTGATAATTTCTAAGGGCTTATAGTGTACGTTTTTGGAGATTTGTAGTTTTATATGTTTTGATATTTGAAATTTGGCTCGTGGAACATGCTGGGATAGCTGTATAATTTAGAAGTTAGTTCTATGAGAAGTTGCTTTATAGATAGTCAGTGTGGATGTGTATGTTTAACTAGTACGTACTGTGATAGTTGTAGGTTGGTTAATATGTTAGGTAGAGGGATTTGATTTGGTTTATCTCCGCTTGTAAGTATTTTGTGGTCAATAGTGTGATTTGGTCATATGGGGTAAAAATGCTACTAATATAGTGGTGTGGGTGTCCGTATGTAAGATTAATCCCTATTATTTTATTTGGGTGTTTGTTTTTATGTGGGGGGGGTGTGATTAGAGTATTATCTCAAGAGTTAAATTAAGGATGGAGGATGGATTGATGTCGGTCGCGTGTTAATATAGGAGTTAGAATTAGAGAGACTATAAGGTGAGGGGATGCTGTACTATCATTCTGGTTGAGTGTTTAAGTACGTCACCAGTACTTTCGTCAAGAGTGGTAAGTATTATCTGATATGTTGTGTGGGCTGGTGTTTAGTCTGTGGTGTTGAGAATGAGGCTCTACAGTGTCGTTCTAGCATACGTGATAAGTTTGTGGAGTGGTGATTGGGAAGGTAGGAATCTGCAAGTGTAAAAAAGTTGAATAAAAATGGAGGAGGAATGGCTCCTGTGGGAGCTCCAGATTGTTGCCTAATGTTGAGAGTGGTGTGAAGAGGTTGTTTTTCGGTATATATTATTTATTGTGTCAAAACGGCTGGTGAGATATTGTCGTTAGGTTTTTTTTTTTTTGTCTTTATTTTTAAAGTGGGAAATGCACTCTTTCGGGGATGGGGAGATTCAGCCGACCGCTGGGGCGAAATCTCGTTGTCTAAAAATTTTCCTGGTTGGGTTGATACTCTTTGTGTTTGTGCGATGTGTTGATAGCCTATTAATTGATGTGTCTGTTGTAAGGCTGTGGTAGTAGAGTGGTTGCTTTTGAAACCGTGTTGGAAATTGTCTAGGAGAGGAATAGATTGGGAAATTTTAATTAATATTAATAATTCTTAGCAATTTACTTGATGGAATAAAGCAGATGAAAATTGGTGCTCGAGCATAGGTTAGGAGGGGAGTTGACTGGTCTTTTTTTGTGTCTGATTTCTGAGGTGAGAGATATATAGAATGCTTTGTTTCCAGACTTTTGGGGAATGTAGTTGAGTTTGCGTCTAGGATTTATTGAAGATTGTCTGTAATTTTAGGAGATATGATATAATATTACATATATATGTATATATTAATATTTATTAATATAATATATTTTTATAGTATAATTATTAGTATATACATATATATAGTATATATATATATATATTATATATTATATATTTATATATATATATATATATATAATATATATAATATGTATAATCTATTATAATATATTTCTGGGATAAATGCTAATGATGCCTTGGGGTTTATTTCGCAAACAAATAAAATATTTTAATTCAATAAGATTTTTATTTCAAATCCTGCACTTCTATTCTTTCAAGTACAAAAGATAAAATGAAATCTCAATAATAGACATAGAAAAATATAAATAGTGAAATGTACATAAGGTTTCATAAACTCAAAATTAATAGGCACACCGCTCAAAAAAAAATCACTATACTTTATTAAAAATAAAACCATTAAGGTCAAGTGGAATGGTCTTTACACATTTATAAATCGATGAATTATACACCTATAAAAATTACAACGATTAACATAATTTAACTTAATAGTACACTGAGCAACTTCAGGAGAAGCACACTAAAATTATCTCAAATACCTAATAAAATACAATATAATAAAAAGGAAGAAGAAGTAACTATAAATATTGTATAGTCAAAATTACTTAATACGAAAGATTCACTTTCATTAAAAATACCCATAATGTAGTCCATTGTTTCTAGCTGATAGAATAGTGATATTACCTAACAAGATAATAACATAAAAACTCTAGAGGACCAAAATTGACGGTCCTTTAATAACGACTGTTAAAAAACTGTTTAGTATATCAAGCATTAATAATAAAATTCTACAAAAATAAATTGATTCAGGGTTATGTAAACTATATACGAAAGATTGAACTAAGCCATATATATATTATCTGAAATATGATAGATTCAAAAAAGTAAATAAAATTGAGTGATACTAAATATTCAATGACTATAATACAATAAATAATATCATATTCTATAACGAAACGAGGATAAGCATAAGTAATTTATAATAAATTAAATAAAAATAATTAATAGTGAGGACTATACAGTAATAAATTATATTCGGTTATAATGAACTCTGTCTTTTATAAATATTAATTACATATATTACATTAACACCTGTAGTCACGTGTGTACTGATAAAAGACTATATTTATGTATTAGACAAGTAAGTGAATTACTAGAACATAAATTCACTGCCTTATGAAATACACATACGTGTAATTCTAACAGTAATATTATTACAATAATGCGTACTACTCTCATATATGATGAGGAAAACCTTAACTATGTATAAATAAAACGTTACTATAGTACTCTAAGTTTCTACTATTCATATATCTTCGGAGGGAATGAACCTATAAAAAGTAATTAATGTATTAAGACCAAAGATAAAAATATGATAAGTAACATAACTTAAGATATATGACATATCTCTCAAACTAGAGAGTGAAAAAATATGTATTTAAATAATAAAATATATTCTAACTAAAAGTTATAAACAATTTACAAAAGAAAAAAGATTTTATTAAACCAAAACATTAAAATGATTTCATAATACACATTCAAAATACATTTAATAATATATAAATCTCTCCTTAAATAATTATAGATAAATATAATGATAATATATATTAAAAAATTAACCTTATATATGATTTTACTCTTAAAAAATTTTATATATATTTTCAAGTATTCCCAATATAAAAATAATAATGGAAATTTTCCTTGTTAATTTATGATTGCGGACTGATCTTCTCGAAAATGCGCTACTAATATATTCTATTTTTAAAGATATTTGTTAGTAAAAAACAAAATATTATAAAAACTTTAAAAATGATAATAAGCACCACAAAACATGCTAATATAGGATTTTGGAGAACTAATTTGGTATCGCCAAATTTAGGATTTTCTCAGAAGACATTAAAACCCTTGGTGTGCTCATGGGGATGCAGGCGAGCTTCATCCGAAAAACTACAATCTACTAAATAATAAAATTTTCATAGGTTATATTTGAGGGAGTTTTAGCATAAAGAAATTAATTTTACTATAGAACTACATAGCCGAAATATGCATAACTTGTGTGATAAGAAATCGTAAATCATTTAATATTTCTATATAAAAATGAGTGCTGACTAACAAACTGCACTGTAAAAACACTCAGTTCAATATATACATGAATTATAATAGATCGAAAATAGTAATATAAAAATACAGTCTCTCTCTTTTTGCACTCACTGCAGGCTGTATGATCAGATAAATAATAATAATATATTAATAATTCTACAAGATAACGTTTAGTAATTCACATTCGCGTTCAGTTAAAATAGTGATAATATAAAAGATTGTAATTTATCATAATTTGATGTTTGCAAATATTGAGAGTATGTGAGGAGCAACGGAAGTTAGTTAAAAGTACATCACGAGTAATTGATAAGAAATTTTGCCATATGATACGTACTCTATGAGGCGGCCTTCATACGAAGGTCACGCTTCAATGAAGGTGTGTAGTACTCTTTTGAAAATGTGATTTCAAAAAGAAAATATAAATTTTATATAATCTAAAAATTTAAATATACTATTTGCCTAAACAATAGTATCTGAACCCGGTGTAATAGCTACCTGCTCACAAATTTAGTATATATATATATATATATTTATATATATAATAATATTATATATATATATACTTATATCTATATATATT
>JABUQX010012307.1:0-15000 GCA_015478945.1 Trachelipus rathkii
TATATTATTATTATAATATATTTATATATAATTATATATTTAATATATTATTAATATTTATAATGAATTATTATTATATATATTATTATTTTTAATATATATTATATTATATTATTATATTATATATATATTTATTTTATTTATTATTATTATATAATATTATATATATATATATATAATATTAAATTTATTATATATATATTAATATTATGATATATATTATTATATATTTTATTATATTAATATTATTATAAATTATATTTATATTATAAAATATATATATTATTAATATATATTTAGATATTATAATAGTATTAGATTATTATACAGTAATATTATATATATTAATTATAATATATAATATTATTATAAAATATTATATATATTATATATTATAATATTATATTATATTGTATATATTAGTATTATATAATATATATTAGTATTTATTTTATATTATTAAATATATTATTAGATTATATATTATATGTGGATTAATATTATTTATACATATTATATCTGCCGTCGTAAAAATTGGAAGATGATAAATTAGATTCAAATCATCAGACTTCGTTGAAATATTAATAATAATATTTATATATATTATATATTATATTATATATATAATAATATATAATATTATTAATTATAATATTATTATATATATATATTAATTATATATAATAATTATTATAATATAATATATTAGAAATAAGTAATATATATTATATATTATTATACATTATATAATATATTATTATTATTATATTATATTATATTAAGATTATATTATTAGATTATAATTAATTATATTCTGGAACTTCTGGGGTCTTCTTATTTGTGCTCACCGGAAGTGAAGAAACGCTTACAATCAGAGAGGTTAGCTAAATCTTACCATAAAACTTCTAAAAAATTACTTCTAACCAAATCTGAAAAATACAGGTCAAACGTTAGTCCAAGAAACCTTAAATTAGAATAGGAAATTTATAGACAAGAAGGAATTCTAATTAAAAAATAATTAAGCTGTATAAAGTAATTTTATTATTCGTATTTCAATTATAACCAATCATATAACAAATTAAAATTTTTATTTCATTGAATTACATAAAAATTCATTATAAAATAAAAACACATCAAAAATCTCCAATATTACAATTCATTTTTATTAAAATAATAAAAGTATTATTTGCAATATAATATAATTAATTACAATATATATTTCAAAGATAATTACAAATATATTTAATACAAGAATTTCATTCTTATTTTTAAAAACAATAAATATTTTAAAAGTCATTATTATATTAAGTATTATATTATTATATTATTATTCAATTATATTATTTAAAGTATGAACATTCTTACCTTTGGATCAGTTGGTGAAAAGTTATAAAGGGAGAGATTCTTTTGTCTATCTCATTATTCTCTAAGCTGCCTTTATATTTATTTTATAATTGAAAATGGAAAAAGAAAACAGTATACAATTTGTACATCATTTAATATATATAATATATACAATATATAATTATAGTCAAAATATTACTATATAGGTTTCACTTCTCAAATTAAAACTTCTGATCTTCAATATAATTTTCGCGCCTCTAACAACCTAAGGAGCTATTTCATTAGCTGTTACTTAGGCAGGTCTCAGGCCCAAACAAACGCTTTTCTTGTGTTCCAACCCTTTTTAAAACATCGTTTTCTCCAAAACCCCTCTAATCCTAGCTCTAATCGTCTCTCTAAACTCACTAAAGTTCTCCTAGTCATTTCTCCTCACCATTCTCATCTATCGTTCTTCTAAGGTGAAGTCTCAAAAATGGATTTCTTTTCTTGAAATAAATCTAGATTAAATCTAGAATTGAATTCCAATGATCCTAGATGATTCACTAGATTTAGATGGGTTTTTTAGGAATTGAGATATTCAGATTGAGAGGCTATGGATTACAGACTGATTTTCACACATGGGCCAACTTTTACGACCAAAGCCGTAAGAATGTGACTCAGGTCATAAAAAAGATATTAAAAGAGAATTTAGTTTAACAAAAAATTTGAATATATTCCAAAGCTGAGAAGCGGTCGTGATGAAGCAAGGAATTTGTGTTTTTTAAATTAATGAGTTTTAACTTTCAAGTAAACCTCGTTCTTGATTCAGCTTATTGTGAATATTTTTAACAATAGGACTCTGCTTTCAAAAAATTAGATATATCAAAAGGATTAATTCTATTAGTTATATAAACACATAATCAAAAATTCAGAAATTCATAAAAGATATTAGCTAGTTTAAGCATATTAGAATATCTCTCTTCTGTAAGTTGAATTGCCTATATGGTAATCAGGTCGGGTGGCATCGGAGGTTTGGGTATTATGATTGTCTAAATTTATGGAGGGTGACAAGGGTTCAGTTCAAATTTGATTATGTAGAGGAACTTTGAACTGGGTTACTCTAAGGCAGGTTGGAATGGGTAATATTTTCAATGGAATATCTGGGTCTTGATTTAATCTTTCAAATTTTCTACACAATGCTTTCTATAAGACAGAGTCAAATAATAATCACTATGAATGAAAATGAATAAAATAATACTAGATGTTCCTCCAATATAAGGGATTAACTTAACTTGAGAAAGATAAGGAGTTAATGGGTGGATGGTATTATTAATACTGTCTAGTCTCTTATTCCACTGAACTTCTTTCATTACTTGAAATTTTGGGAACAATGCTGGAGAACATTTGGTAATCAACAATGAGTTAAAATTAAACAAAACTTTATCTGATTGAGCTTGAATGAGTTAATGAAATATTTTTCTCTAAATGAATGGGTTTTTAAATTGATAATTAGCAGAGGTAAAAGTACAACCATGTGGGATGTAAAAGTAAATTATTATATGCTGTACTGATGGAAGGTCTTCTCACAGATATAGAACGTCTAACTTTTTCTGCGAAAGATATAATAGTAAAATGTCCTAGGTGTTGTGAAATTTTCTTTAATTTGAAAATAAGCACAAAGTTGATTCAAAACCAGTTATAGTATAGTTAAGCAGAAGCGATAGCAGGCATGTTTTGTCATCAATGGATGTAAAAGGTTGTGATGGTGGACATACTTGCTGCTTTCCCTAGTTACGACATAATCGTGACCGAATTTCGGCAAATAGTATATTAGTTCTCTGCATAATTAACGAAAAAAGTATTATTTTGTGTATTATACATTTATTCGAACGGCGTTGTTCATAAATTGAATGAATGTGGGAATGGAATTAATTTATGAAATAAATTTCTCATTTGAAATAGAATGAATTAATGTAATAATGTCAAATTGATAGTGGGTTGATTTCTATAGTCATGAGTATATCAAAATGAATGGTATGTTGCTTCTAATGGTAATGATCGGTGTACTTGTTGTTTTGTATTCTAGTATGTATGGTAACAAAAAGATTGGTGAATAAAGTTGATCTTTAGTTATCTGTTTTTAGCTGAATTGTAATGAAGTGATATACTAATTGGATGGTATCATTGGGTAATTACTGTTAAGCTGAAAATGTTCAACTAAGTAATAATGCTTATGCTTCCAACTGATTGGTAAGTAATGTTGTGGTTGCTAGTGATCTATTTTAATATTCAATTAATTTTTGTAGGTTAATTTGAAATTCTCCTAATGTTCGGGTATTTGACTTTAATTGTTCTTTCAATTCATTAACTAATAAATTTGAAGTACTCGCAAAGTTACCTAATATATTTATCTTTTTTCTCAAAAATTTCATTTGTTTATCAGTAGCGGTACCAAATAAAATATTAAGAATATCTCCTCCCAATTCGAAAGCGGCTCTTTTATATTTAGTTTGAGAGTGAATCCAGGGTAAGCTTTTAAGTTTCAGCTAATTTAAGGGATATTACTTTAGTTCTAATTTTAATGAGTTGAAATTCCCATTTGTGCGCTCGGTTCGATTTAATGGAATATTAACAAAATTATATTAAAGCAGCAAAAAATGTATCTTTTAAGAGACTCCTGTATAAATTTAACTGCTCTCCGTAATCTTTAAGAAACTATGATTTTTTGAAGTGTAACTTTAATATATTAATCCTGAAAGTTTGAAAGAAATGAAAGAGATCTGTCAAGTGGTTTGAAATTTAGGGGAGGGGAATCCTAAGTTCTGAATTTTCCCTATTTCACTAAAAAGCTCATAAAAGTATCATTTTTCAAGATATTTCAAAAAATAATTTCACTAAAGTACGTGATATATAAGTAGTAATTAAAGGAAATAATTCATGTTACCTTTCATATATACAAAAATAAAAAGGTAATGGCGAATCTTCAATTTTTTTTTCAAAATTGTGAAAAAATTTAAGTTCCATTCATCCGATATAAAATATGAATCGATAATTTTAATAAATATTTGTGTACATCTTGAGGGTCAATATGCGAAGGTTCTGGAAAGTTTATCGATATGCCGTCATACTTTTTTTTTATGATTTTTATCTCAGTGATATGGGAAAAAATAAATTTTGAGAAAACGCAAAACAAAACTTGACTTCATCAGACATACATAATATGCAATCAATTACTTTAATAAACTTTGTGTAACTTGAAGGGTCAATTGGAAGGTTTCTGGAAGTTTTATCCGATATAACACGGAGAACTTTTTTTAAATGATTTTTTATCTCAGTGATAGCGGAATAAATAAATAAATATGGTAGTCTTAAATAAAAAAACTTGACTTCATCAGCTACTATCAAGTTTTTTTTTTTTATCATGGATTCAATAACTTTTAATAAATCTTTGTGAACATCTTGAACAGAAAATATGGAAGGTTTCTGGAAAAGTTCTTATCGATATACACGACAACTTTTTTTTTGTAATGATTTTTCAAACTTATATACTACAGAAATTTAACGGTTTGAGAAAGAACCAAACATGAGTGATAAGTACTGGAAATCAAACAGAAAGAAAAAAACTTGTATAACACTTTATTTTTAAAAGTATCAATAATTTATAATTATTTTGCAGTGTCCGGGATCGAAAAAATGCATGCAAGTCCGGGTTGGGTACTTTTTACCAAACCCGTATTTATCCCAATTTATTACTTTTATTAATTTCATATCTCAAGATATTCTCAAACATATGTCAAAATAATATAGTTAGAACTATTGAAATACATATTAAATCTTCTATATATATATATATATATATATAGTATATATAATAATAATAGTAATTAAATATACTATAATATATATATTATAATATATATATATATATATATATATATATATATATATATATATATATATATATATATATATATATAATGATATAAATACTTTTTATTTCCTTGTGAAATCGCACAAAATGTTGATAAAACGATATTGAACAGAAATGCTGATAAAGTGAAATTGAACAGAAATGTACATAAAGCGAAATTGCAGGGAGATGCTGATAAGGCAAAGTTGAACAGATATACTGATAAATCGAAATTGAACAGAGATGCTGATAAAGTGAAATTGAACGGAAATGCTGATGATGCGAAATTCCAGGATGCTGATAAGGCAAAATTGAACAGAGATACTGATAAAGCAAAATTGATCAGAGATGCTGATAAAGTGAAATTGAACAGAAATTTGATAAAGCGAAATTGCATTATATATATATATATATATATATATATATATATATATATTGGTTATTTATATATATATAGAAAGATATATATATATATATATTATATATATATATATATATTATATATATATATATATATATATATATATATATATATATAGTTATATATATGTATATATATATATATAGATATATATATATATATAGATATATATATATATATATAATGGGAAATATTATATAATTCTACAAATTTATACTCCGGCTCCGGCTCCGGCTCCATTTTCATTTCAAAATTTTTGAGCTCCGATTTTTCAGAATTATCTTCATTTGCAAAAAGCAATTTTTTAGAAAAATTAAGGCCTTTGCTCCAGCTCCAGTTCCGTCAACGGCACTGGCACGGCACCTGCTCCGGCACCGGCACAGGTTTTATTTCAAAAATTGCCCAGCTCCAACTTCCTGCAAAAACTATTATTTTAAAAATGTAAAAAAATTTTAAAAAAATATACTAAGTCTCTGATTTGCCTGCCTGCCCGGTCTGGCTCCGGCTCCAGCGCTATATTCAAATTGCCCAGCTCCAACTTCCTGCAAAAAAAAATTCCCTTTTACATGCAAAAATTCTTTTAAAAATTATACTTGACTCCTGCCCGGCTCCCGGCCCGGCCTGCCTCCTTGGCTCTGGCCCGGCTCCAGCTCCGCTGGCTAATTCAAAATTGCTCAGATCCAACTTCTTGCAAAATCATTGTTTTTCATTCAATAAAAATTTTTAAATAAATTATACTTGACTCCGGGCTCCGCTCCGGATTCGACCTGGCCTCGATCTGACCCGGCGAAGTCCTTCCCAGCTAAATCCGGGTTATTCAGGGCTCCAACTTCCTGCAAAATTATTTTCACATAGAAAAAAATCTTTAAAAATTATACTGATTTCGACCCTGGCCCGGGCTCCGGCGCCTGGCCTGATGCCTGGCTCCTGGCTCCGGGCTCCGCTCCGCTCAATTTCAAAAATTTTATCTAAGACTTCAGGCATATTAATTTACTTCCCAAAAATTTAAAAAAATTAATTTATTGATAAAAATAATACTTTCTTCTCTGACCCGGCCCGGCCTGGCTCCGTGGCTCCGGCCCGTCCAGCTGCTCCTGATCTCTGGCTGGATCCATTTGGGGCAGCCTGTTCAGGGGCAGACTTCGGGCACCACATTTCACTTGAAAAATTATTTTTGGTGGTGGTAGAGACTGGCTCCATTCCTGGCTCCGGCCTCCGGCGTTCTGCCTGGGCTCCGCCCAGCCTAGATCAACTGCAGGTGGTGGGTTTGAAACATTGTGACCCCTCCAGGTACAACACTTCTTACTTGGTAAAGAAAAATTTAGTGATAAAAATGTCTAATTCGGCTCCGTTTACAACTCCGGCTTCGGCTCCAGCTCCGGCTCCGGCTCCGACTCCGGCTCCATTTAGAATTTCAAAACAAAAATCATACCATGATGTAGAGGAGGAATTTTTCTAATAATTAGAATAATAAAAAAAAAAAAGTGAAATTTTTTGATTTTACTCTAAAAAGTTAGGGTTCGACTTATACAGGCTCCCCTTAAATTCAAAACTATATCAAGGAAGCGAAAACAAGGTAAGATTTTTTTATATATAATTAACAAAAATTGACATGGCAGTATTTCTACCTCCACCAATCGACAAATTATATTTCCAATATCGATAGTTAATCATTAAACCCTAACTTCAAATAATATCGATATTCAGTATTAAACTTCAACCTTAAGATTACCCTATTCTATACATGATAAATAAGTCATACATCATAAACCCCAAAAAAATATCGATACTCGATATCAAATTATAGCCTTATGATTACCCTATTCTATACACAAAAAATAAGTCACTGTTTAGTATTCCTGGTCGGCAACACGAATCCTCATCACTGCTTAATTCACACTTCCGAACGATTCCTCGGCAATGTCTGTGGTACCTGTGTTTAAAGTTAGCACAAATGTTTATTAAACAATGGGGGAGTATCACCTATTAATTTTCCAAATATTATCGTAAATATCACAATCCTTTGTTAAATAAAGTCACAATAATGAATCCTAAAAACCAACTGAGCAAGTATTAAATTTATGAATAAGCAAGGCATCAGATATCGAAAACTCCTGATAAATAAAGGTTACGCACTAAGTGTTAAACTTCATAAAATAAACGAGCACAATAGCAAATATTAAAATTCTGTCTATTCAAAAAGTCACGTATTACTAAAAAGTAAGTAAATATTGAACTATAAATATGGACAAGTCACTCACTAACTAGTCCATCAAACTAAATACTTAACAACGTATAGTTTCCAACAATGAAAGAGGCTTCGTCATTTGTAGTCGAATCCAAGTTTAATCCCAATTCCAAGTAAGCGAAAGAACATTGACTCATCTATTTCTTGTTTCCTTATGATCACACGAAAAGGTTAAAATCCTCTTTTCTTTTTCTGATGAATTCTCACATTCGATAATTTCCATCGATTTCCTGCCTGAGTTTCCCACTCAGTTTGTAAGCTTGATTTCGGCTCCAGACTTAATTACTAGCCAAACTTGATAACAGCTCCAGAATTAGTAACAGCTCCAGCCTTAGAAACGGCTCCAGAATTAACAACGGCTCCAACATTGGCACCCTATTAAGATAAACACTTATTAACAATAATTCCTTTCATTTTAAAAATAAATATAACAAATTTACTACTTTTACTCTCTTACCGTTTTTTCCCACGGGATCCTTTTCTGTTAATTTCTTATTTCTGCCATTCCTTCGTCCTGAGCACTGAGTAACCTGATCTTTGTGAGATGTCTTTATAGAATCTACTTTTTCAAAATACTAACCTCTTTAATTACACCTTGAGAAACATTTAGTTGGTTCATCTCGCCACATTTCTCTCCTCTCAAGTTTGTAAACAAACTTAAAAAGAAGAAAAGAAACAAACACAAAAAAATGAGAGAACAAAAAAAAGGACAAAACTCACATCTTTCCATCTTGATACCTATCCTATATTGTCTTGTCTGTTTCTCCTATGCATTGATCGCAACAATTCCCTATGGACAGCCAAATTTTCCTCCATTTTTCCTCTCTGAGTCCTTTCTTTTTCCTGATTTTGCCCACCTACTAAATCACGGCAACTGCTTTTCTGCTATAGGGAGTAATTCCACCCTCCTCACACAATGTCTCCCTTCTCTTTCCTCCATCTGCGCAGGCAAGGGTTGCGTTCCGCACGCTACGAAGCCACCACTGTAATAAACGGGAAAATATCAGTGAGAGAGATTATTATTACTATGATATGAATCGATTAATCTTCTCACAACCTTACAATCGTAACCTGTGAGAAATCGTTTATTATCAAATGTAAAGTGGTGTGCCGCGCACCAGTCAGCGTTCCAAAACCAGTATCCAGAAGGCAGGTAGGGTTGTAACATGATCAGCAAGGATTCGGCAAGATGTTTCTGCTTAAGTTTGATCGGCAAATGCCGCCAATATCGATAGTTAATCATTAAACCCTAACTTCAAATAATATCGATATTCAATTAAATCATAAAACCCTAATAATATCGATATTCAGTATTAAACTTCAACCTTAAGATTACCCTATTCTATACATGATAAATAAGTCATAAATCATAAACCCCAAAATAATATCGATACTTGATATCAAATTATAACCTTAAGATTACCCTATTCTATACATAAAAAATAAGTCACTGTTTAGTATTCCTGGTCGGCAACACGAATCCTCATCACTGCTTAATTCACCCTTCCGAACGATTCCTCGGCAATGTCTGTGGTACCTGTATTAAAGTTAGCACAAATGTTTATTAAACAATGGGGAGTGTCACTTATTAATTTTCCAAATATTATCGTAAATATCACAATCCTTTGTTAAATAAAGTCACAAAATAAAACAAGACATTTCTACTCAATTTAATCGACAAATTATATTTCCAATATCGATAGTTAATCATTAAACCCTAACTTCAAATAATATCGATATTCAATTAAATCATAAAACCCTAATAATATCGATATTCAGTATTAAACTTCAACCTTAAGATTACCCTATTCTATACATGATAAATAAGTCATAAATCATAAACCCCAAAATAATATCGATACTTGATATCAAATTATAACCTTAAGATTACCCTATTCTATACATAAAAAAATAAGTCACTGTTTAGTATTTCTGGTCGGCAACACGAATCCTCATCACTGCTTAATTCACACTTCCGAACGATTCCTCGGCAATGTCTGTGGTACCTGTGATTAAAGTTAGCACAAATGTTTATTAAGCAATGGGGAAGTATCACCTAATAATTTTCCAAATATTATCGTAAATATCACAATCCTTTGTTAAAAATAAAGTCACAAAATAATGAATCCTAAAAACTGAGCAAGTATTAAATTTATGAACAAGCAAGGCATTAGACATCGAAAACTCCTGATAAATAAAGGTTACGCACTAACACATGCCAACTGGGCAAGTGTTAAACTTCATATAAATAAACGAGCACAATAACAAATATTAAAATTCTGTCTATTCAAAAAGTCACGTATTACTAAAAAGTAAGTAAATATTGAACTATAAATATGGACAAGTCACTCACTAACTAGTCCATCAAACCAAATACTTAACAACGTATAGTTTCCAACAATGAAAGAGGCTTCGTCATTTGTAGTCGAATCCAAGTTTAATCCCAATTCCAAGTAAGCGAAAGAACATTGACTCATCTATTTCCTGTTTCCTTATGATCACACGAAAAGGTTAAAATCCTCTTTTTCTGATGAATTCTCACATTCGATAATTTCCATCGATTTCCTGCCTGAGTTTCCTACTCAGTTTGTAAGCTTGATTTTGGCTCCAGACTTAATTACTAGCCAAACTTGGTAACAGCTCCAGAATTAGGAACAGCTCCAGAATTAACAACGGCTCCAACATTGGCACCCGTTTTTTCCCACGGGATCCTTTTCTGTTAATTTCTTATTTCTGCCATTCCTTCGTCCTGAGCACTGAGTAACCTGATCTTTGTGAGATGTCTTTATAGAATCTACTTTTTCAAAATAATAACCTCTTCAATTATACCTTGAGAAACATTTAGTTGGTTGATCTCGCCACATTTCTCTCCCCTCAAGTTTGTAAACCCACAAAGTGTGTGTGTGTGTCATGTGTGTGTGTAATAATGTGTGTGTGTTTTTGTGTGTGTGTGTGTAATATAATATGTGTGTGTGTGTCTTCAGTTTTGTTTTATGTGTGTGTGTGTGTGTGTGTGTGTGTGTGTGTGTGTGTGTGTGTGTGTGTGTGTGTGTAGGGATGTGTGTGTGTGTGTGTGTGTGTGTGTGTGTATGTGTGTGTGTATGTGTGGTGTGTGTTGTGTGTGGTGAGGTCAAATGTCTTTGTGTGTGTTGTATATATATATATATATATATATATATATATATATATATATATATAATAATATATATATATATCTGTATGTATATATGAGAATAATATATACGTAACATGTGCTCGGGTAGATACTAGGGATAAGGTAGATGTTTTATATATGTATAATAATAATATGTATGTGTAATAATATGTATATGTATGTATGTAAGGATGTATAGGTAATATGTTTAATAACAATATGTAGGTATGCATGTATATATATATATATATATATATATATATATATATATATATATATATATATATATATATATATATATATATATATATATATATATATATATATAAAACGTTATCTATATATATATATATATATATATATATATATATATACATATATATATATTTTACATGATACCATCACTCACTGGCAATGCCCTTTCAAGGAGGAGGCAAAATAAATAAACAAATAAATAAATAAAAATAAAAAAATTGCATAAAAGAAAAGTAAAATTAAAATAAATGGCAAGTTAACCCACCCTGCCTAACACCAATTCCCTCAGGTGAGAGACACTTGGGACAATAGAGATTAAATATTGCAGGAAAAATAGAAGGCAAGGAGTTCCATAAAACAGATGTGGATGGAAAGAAGGAGGTACCACAACAAGTGATCCTTGAATCTCAATATTCAAACAATTTTCCTGAAAAGAACAAAGGCTCTTGTGTTACGGGGGGGGTGACGCTGTGGTGGAGGGAATGTGAAAGGAATCAATTCCACAGCTGCAATTATGCTCCTATAGAAAAAAAGATCAGGAAATACAATCACAGCCTCAGAAAAGAAAGATCAAAGGGAATCAAAGTATCGAGACAATTCAACAAGCCTTTTAGTCTTAGCTTCAGCTCCATCCAAGGGAGGGTGGAACCGGATCCACACCCAAATGTGGGAAAGAGTATTCCATATAGAGGCAGAAAAAGACTATTTATATAACTGGAGTATCTGAGCAGAAAAAATTCACAATCTGAACAAAATTCCCAGCTTTTTTGAGGCCATTTTAGCAACCGATGTGATGTGAGGTAAGCTCCATTATATATATATATATATATATATATATATATATATATATATATATATATATATATATATATATATATATATATATATATATAACTATATATATATATATCTCTCTCACCAATATATATACTCTCTTTCTCTCTCTCTTTCTATATATATATATATATATATAATATTTCCATTTAGGTCACTTGTTCGTTTAAGTTTTGTGTACCAATCTTATTTAGATTTTAATATGTATACTGAACAAAATTTGTCCATAACCTCAATTGCAGTTTTCAAACCAAGCTTCTTTTATATATATATATATATATATATATATATATATATATATATATATATATATATATATATATATATATATATATATATATATATATATATATATATATATCTATGCATATATACAACATATATATATGTATATATCCAGAGGTGGGCACCCAGCTCATTTAGGGGTTGTCCGCTAGCGCTCCGCACCTCAAGAAAACGTAGTCCGCTAACGCTCCTCCTCACCTATTCAGACCATCAAACCTTCACCATCGCAAGTCCGCACGTCCGCAAGTCTTCCACTAATAATGTGTGACTTCACAAAAGGTTTTAATATTAAATACTAAATAGTATATATCCTTACAAAAAAATTTATTTATATTAAATGAAAAATTGAATGAATATTTACAAAATCTCAAGATTTTCCTCTTCCTCCTCAATGTCTTCTTCTTCAAAGGATAAGAGATCCATATTACCTTTTCAAAAAAAATTAGCTGCTAAAAATTAAAGCAGTGGCCAGACCTCTTTGCCCCTCAAAATATTCCCACCTATACTAAATATTCGCTCTACAGCTGCAGAACTAGGGAGAGGTGTAGTATATTTTATGAACAAGTTCACCCAATCCTGCCTATGATGAAAGGGAAAGGTGTCCTTGGTGAGAGGAGTGCTGTGTTATATATATAGCATATCTCTCTCTCTCTCTCTACCTACCTCTCTCTCTCTCTCTCACTCATATGTTGGTTTACTTTCTGGGGATGGTTTGGGTTATTATAGTAATATAATTTATTAAAGTTATAGATGAGGGTTATAGCCATTCAGTCTATAAAATCAATTTAAATATTATTTATAAAGCCATAGGTACCTTAAGGAGGTTGAGATTGGTTTCGGAAGTTTAATTATTAAAAAAATAATAAGTCTTAGACTAAAAAGTATAATTAGTTATAAACTTAAATAAAAATTATATTTCTTTATTATAAAATTCTGCTCATCGCTTATACTCATTTCAAAGTTACTGGAACAAGCAAACTTTTTTTGATCCACGTGCAAGTCCGTTAATTTTTTTTTTTTTTTTTTTTTTTTAATAAAGAGTTCACGCACGGGCTTGGCCTATTCAAGGAGAGGGGGAACTTTCTGGGTAATTTCTGGGATCGAACTAAGAGTTCCAGACCGCGACCTTGCCCGTGCAAGTCCGCTAATTTCCTGACTTCTCCGCACCTCCGCTAGTCCCGCACTTTTTCTGGTAGTCCGCTCGGAGCGGACTACCAGTCTAACGGACAAAACGGAAGGTGCCACCTCTGATATATATATATATATATATATATATATATATATATATATATATATATATATATACTCTCTCCATATATATATATATATATATATATATACTCTCTTTTATGGTATAAATATACTAAATGGGTCTTGGTAATTAAATGTTGCATCTCTTTTTTTCTTTTTTCTTTCCACGAGAACAAAATTTAAAAAAAATCGATTAATCGATAAGTATGAATTTTATGAATATGGTCTTAATCTATAATTATATAAATCTACCTACATCTTCTGATAACATTCCCATATGTCCAAAAATGTTTTTTCTCTGTTTGTGGCGTATGTTTAGCCAATAGTAGCCAGCCATGAGGTCGTGGGTTCGGGGTCATAGGTCAGGCGGGTTCGTATGGGCTGGTCGCCCGGGACGGACGCGAGGTGCGTTTGTGGGGTTTTCACGGTATTGCAGGATTTACGGCATAGTGTATTGCTAGGCTAATCTCAATACCCTCCACCTCACTCATCCATAGCCAACACATACAACGGTACAACCTTTAATACACAAACAGACACCTACATGTCGAGTGGTGTCACGCACAGTAGGTCTGTGAGTCCAGAGCCTAGCCATGCCCACTGATGGCTGGAATATCTTGACTTGGTTCAGACTGAGGCTGGGGTTACTATCACCCTGATAACTGTGCACCTTTCCACTTTGTTGGGCCCACTGGTCAGGAAAAACATAAAATAGTAACCTTTCCCCGATTGTCGTGTGGTAAAATAACTAACTAACTAACTAACTATTATATATAATAATGTTATATATAATATATATATATATATATATATATATACTATATATATATATATATATATATATATATATATATATATATATATTTATATATATATATATATATATATATATATATATATATATATATATATATATATATATATATAAAAATTGTAATAGACATTAAAGCAAATAAAGGTATTGAATAGCTTTGCTTAAGGTCTATAAAAATTTGCTAAACTCAAGGCCAAGATGAAACTACGAAATGTAGCGGAAACTATAGCGGGAAAGTGGGAATAAATATGAGAGGTTAATGTTGCATGCTTTTTCATGGATAAAAATGATTTTATGGGATATTTTTGTATAATGAATTAATAGTAATAATTGTGATTAATTTAGTTTCAAGCTATTTTGCATTTAAATTAGTTTATTAGACTAATTCGAAACTAATTTTAATCTCTTTCCTGTCTTACTTGCTTTTTGTGTTTGTTTTAAAGACATTTGTTTTGTTTTTCGATTTTGTCAAGCGATTGAAAGTGGTTTGGAGCTGATTGCAATA
>JABUQX010012307.1:20000-21747 GCA_015478945.1 Trachelipus rathkii
AGAACAAGCACGATCGAACCATGGATTTTGAGGAGAAAAAGATTTAGTCGAAGAAGGAATAATCTTTCACATCCCATCAACGATTACAGCTCACATCTTAATGGCAGAAGTTGAAGTGTCTTCAGAGTCAAAGCAGTCACTCCAGTCATAGCTAGCGTAAGAGCGACGCAAAGCCCCCAATCGGCCCGAATAAAGTGCCAGAAAATAGGCAAACGAATGGATTTATATGTTGGAGAGAAAGTAATAAAATTGAGAGATATAAGGTTGTGGTCGATTTAAAAATTGAACCGAAAGTTGTGAATATATATAGAGAGGGACTAGTGGTGAAACGTAGGTCAGGTGTGTTTAAGAATTGGTTCGAACGATCCGGAATCCAGATATATTCATATTATGCACAATGTTTTAATGTGTTATTAGTTATTAAATTTGAAGCTCAAAGAACACAACACTGTGTTTTAATTAGTTGCCCCAGTCTAGATACTTGGGAAATTACCTTCTGTTTTATATAATTTGCTGGTTAATTCAATTTGCGTAAATATTGAACTTTATAATATAAAGCTATATGGGTATCTATGTTATTAAATATTTAAATTGAAATTAATTTGCTATGATTAAAAATTATGTTTGAATTATTATTATTATTATTATTATTATTATTATTATTATTATTATTATTATTATTATTATATTATTATTATTATTATTATTATTATTATTATTATTATTATTATTATTATTATTATTATTATTATTATTATTATTATTATTATTATTATTATTATTATTATTATTATTATTATTATTATTATTATTATTATTATTATTATTATTATTATTATTATTATTATTATTATTATATTATTATTATTATTATTATTATTATTATTATTCTTATTCTTATTCTTATTCTTATTCTTATTCTTATTCTTATTCTTATTCTTATTCTTATTATTACTATTACTATTACTATTACTATTACAATTACAATTACTATTACTATTACTATTACTATTACTATTACTATTATTTACTATTATTATTTACTATTACTATTACTATTACTGCTATTATTATTATTATTATTATTATTATCATTATTATTATTATTATTATTATTATTATTATTATTATTATTATTATTATTATTATTATTATTATTATTATTATTATTATTATTATTATTATTATTATTATTATTATTATTATTTCTATTGTTTTAATATTTATTTTCAATATCATTATAATAGTAATTAATACCTAGGTTGTAATTAACTTTGCATAATAATCATTATAATCGCAGTTGTTATTAACTTAGCATACTTATTTCTGTAACTATAATCATGAACCACAATGGTATTATAATTGTTATAATAGATTATTTTAATTGTCATCCTTAATTAAATCCAAATGTTTAAATTTAATCAAACCTGTAATTTTTGGGGGGGCTCAAAGGACACATTACTTTGTTGCAATTAGTAACCTGCTTTCAGAAATTATATACTATTAAATATTGTATTATAGTTTATCCTAGTACTGTATATTACAACTGTATATTAAACTTAATTCTGTAATTTTTCTTTTATGAATAAAATACTTTGAAATTGAAAATCATTATTATTATTATTATTATTATTATTATTATTATTATTATTATTATTATTATTATTATTATTATTATTATTATTATTATTATTATTATTATTATTATTATTATTATTATTATTATTATTATTATTATTATTATTAT
>JABUQX010012308.1:0-15000 GCA_015478945.1 Trachelipus rathkii
CCAATATATTCAAACTAGGCATATATGGCGTCGTTTTCACATGTTCAATCCCCCAATCACTCAACATTTGCTCAAACGCCTGTCCTACAAACTCAGGCCCATTGTCACTCAACATTCGCTTCGGTTTACAAATACACATTGGCAACAAAACTTCTCTCACTACCTTAGCCACATTCACACTAGTTTTATTCTTTACAGGCACAGCATATGCAAACTTACTCTTATGGTCCACCATCACTACCATTCCTACATACCCACATGCAGTCACCGGTAACGAAACACAATCAATCACTACTAACTCAAAAGGTTCACTCACATCCATTCGTAACACAGGAGGTTTCACATACATTCTCTGATACTTTCCTTTCTGACATTCTTCACAAGTAGTTGCTACATCATTCACTATCTTTCGCAACCAAGGATTAAACACTCTCTTTCATACATTCCCACAATTTAAACCTACCCATGTGTCCAAATCTACGATGAATTACTAGTGCCATCCCTACTGCCCCAACCACAGAAAATACCGGTACATACAAATCATCCTCTCGCACTTTCCTAATATAATAAACCACATTCGCACACACAACAAACTTTTTCGCAAATACCCTAAAATCTTCTATCAACTGGTCCCATCTACATACTTCCTTACCCGACAAAATACATTTCCTCAGCTCACATACCATTGGACATTCCTCTTGCATTACTTCAATATCTTTCATACTTAACAATTCTTCATCCCCCACACCAACTCTTACCATTCCTACAAAATCAGCCACACACACATTCCCCTTCTGCATTCTAACTACTTCCTTATTCTCTTTCAACAATCTTTCATTCCCCACATCTACGGACAACCCATTCATTCTTAAAAATTCAATTCCAAACAAAAAACAATACGGCATTCTTTCTTCATCAAGCACTACAAACTTATGTTCAACTTCCCCTAGCGTTCCTATTTCTACTTTTAACAAAACCTCCTCCCAAGCTACTATCTCACTCGACCCAATCCCTTTTATCTTTATATTAGTACTCCTCCTCTGGATCTGCCACGTCACTCGCTCAATCTCTCGTACCACAGATGCATTCACTAAAGAAATCTGAGCCCCAGTATCAATCAGTCCACAATATACTTTTCCTCTCACCTGCACTTTCACTTCCATTCTTCCACTCATCCCATGCTCACAATACACTACTTCTTCAATCTCACCAGGACAAATCATTTTCACACCCTCATCATCCTCCATGATACAATTCTTTTTCCAAAACATACTTCCTATCATAACTCTTTTTCTCTATCACCCAATTATAATGCACCCCACTCAAACACTGCAAATGAAGCTCACTTATACTATTTTTATCAACACTCTCATTCCTATAAATTACAGGTTTCTCCCCACCATAATGCACGCACACGACTACCTTAAACAACTTGCTCACAACAATTAATACTTCTTGTAACGGAATCACACCTACATTACACATAGCCTTTAACTCTTTCATAAACTGTCTCACCTTCCTAATCCCTATCTGCTCAGGTTTCTTACATACCTCAGTCATAACTTCCTTTCTCAACTCCTCTATACTCTCAGGCACTCTCGAAATCAACTTATCCTTAACTAAATCTTGTAAACCATACAACACACTTTCGAACATAGAATCACCCCCACCTTGACTTTCTTTCCCTTTCATTAATCCTTTAGGCAAATATTCAGGGTCTATTATTACCTTTTCATTCATACTTTCACTCCCAGGCATTCTCGACATCAAATCAGCAATCTCATTCCTTTCACCCGGAACATACTCAACCACATAATCGAAATCACTCAAATCTTCCAAAGTTCTCGCAAGCCTACTATCAACTGTCCTCATTCTCTGCAAATACACTAAGGGTTGGTGGTCCGTTCGCACTACAAACTTGATACCATACAAAAACGGACGCAACGATTTCAAACAGAACCTCAAAGCAGCCAACTCTCTTTCAATCGTGGAATACTTTCGCTCTGTCATACTAAACGCTTTTGAAACATACGCAATCACTCTTTTTCTTTCAATCCCATCAATCACCTGTTCTTGCATCAAACAACCACCCATACAATACCCACTTGCATCCGTATACACTTCCAAAGGTTTAGCATACTCACTATAATCCGGATAAGACAGCTCTACATCTTTTGCAACTTCAGATTTCAACTTTTCAAACGCTTCATTCATTCTATCATTCCACTTTACAATCGTACTTTTCTTTTTACCAGTCCATTCAGTCAAAGGTTTCATCACTCCCGAACAATCTTTCATAAACTTCCTTCCAAACTCTACCAAACCTAAAAATCCTCTCAACTCTCTAACATTCCTCGGCTTTGGGAACTGCCGAACTTTTTCAATAAACTTTTCAGCCTTTTTCAAACCTGTTGCACTCACCTTATGTCCCAAGAATTCAACCTCATCCGCAAACCACTCACACTTCTCAACTTTCACTTTTATACCTACATCCTCCAACTTTTTCAACACATCATTCACTAGCTTCAAATGCTCAGGAAAGGACTCTGTCATCACTAATATATCTATAAACACCATCACATTCTTACTGGGAAAATCATTCATAACCACATTCATAGCCCTCTGAAACGCTGCCGGAGCATTGGCTAACCCAAAGCTCAAGTTCCTAAACTGATAATGCCGCTTTGCAGTCGAAAAGGCAGTGACACACCTACTATTCTCTTCCACTGGCATCTGATAGTACCCACGCACCAAATCCATTTTCGTAAATACTTTCATCCCATGCATACTATACACGCACTCTGAAACCACACACATAGGGAACCTATCTTTCACAGTCTTTTCATTAACCTTACGATAATCAATACATAACCTCAATCGTCCATCAGGCTTTCGCACAGGCACAATCGGACTATTCCACGGACTTTCACTCTCTTCCAACACACCTATTCACTCTAACTCTTCACACTGCTCTTCAATCTCATTCGCAACGGGGGAGGAAAGTGACGAGGACGTTGGTATATAGGGGTGTCCTCCGATAATACAATACGGAATGCAGGTAACTGCGCACCCCCAAAATCCTCATCGCCTTTGCTTAGCGCTTTCCTCCTTTCCCACAACATTCGTACAATCTTTTGTCTCCTTCCTTACTTCATTCAAACCCTCTGGTAATCGCACTTTGTCAACCATTTCATCATATACCCATTCCTTCTTCTCAATACTACCTGCAAACACACAACATTCATTCTCTCTCGAGTTCTCTATAATCAAAACAGAATATAAACTACCAACCACATCACCAACCCTTATACCTCTCACTCTCTTTTTTTTCACATCAGGCACCTTCTGCATACATACCCTAGGATTATCCATATCTAATATACCATCAAATACATATGCAACCCTTTTAACTCTATATCTAGCATCATAACCATCCACCAGAAACATGCTATTCTGGTTTACATCTACTCCTACATTCGCATTCCACCCTACTTTCACACTTACCACTTCATCTGTCTTCAAAGACATATCCTCCAAAGCAAACACTTCCACACATTTTATCAATTTCACTTCCACATTCCCTAATTCATTCACATACATCTGACATTTCCCATTTTTATTTACCTTCTTCTCTATCATCATCCGATCTGGATGGATAATCATCCCATTCACACTCAAAAACTTATAACCCAACAACATATCATACTTCTCATTCATACTATTAATCACCAATTGATAACTGAACGGTCGAAAAAAGATTTTTATTAAAACTGATGGTTATTTATATATATATATATATATATATAAGTATATATATATATATATATATATATATATATATAGAAAGATATATATATAGTATAGGTGGTGAGTATATATATATATATATATATATATATGATATATATATATATATATATATATATATAGTATATATTTATATATATATAGCAGTTATAGCAGTTATATAAATAAATATATATATATATATATATATATATATATATATATATATATATATATATATATATATATATATATATATATATATATATATATATATATATATCAGTCATCCTTTCCCCCCCCTAAATGAAATCCTGCCTACGCCCATGCCGTGTTCTATGCGGTAAAGCCCTGGATGTCTTCATTCACAGTCAAATTTCTGAGTAGATTTGAAAAAAGAACAGTATAAGTATATGTCGATATCTTGAAGTATTGCCCAAAAAAATTATTGTATTTATGCTACAAAAACAAACTTCAACTGTTTCAGGACTTCATTAAACAGTTGAGAGTCATAAACGT
This sequence comes from Trachelipus rathkii, assembly GCA_015478945.1. Taxonomy (NCBI): domain Eukaryota; kingdom Metazoa; phylum Arthropoda; class Malacostraca; order Isopoda; family Trachelipodidae; genus Trachelipus; species Trachelipus rathkii. The sequence continues at coordinate 4,306 of JABUQX010012308.1, forward strand.
AATAAAAACTTTTTTTATATATTTTATGAAATTTTAAAGTATAGAAAATTGTTTTTATTCAACATTATTTTTACTTTAATTTCTGAAATTATCACTGCTTCAATATCTGCTTCTTTTCTTTTAAATTCATCTCCAAGTCCGTTTCTCTTTCTCATAATCATATGACAAACACATTCCTCATATTTTTATGGCTTTCTTTTTCATATAACTACTATTTCTGGTTTCTTCTCTTTCTTGCTGTTTTTTAGGGAACCCCCGACGACAACCAGATCAATAATATATATATATATATATATATATATATATACAATAGCATAGCAAGTAAGAGCAGTGGTATAAGTTACAGAGGTATAAGTTGTTATGTTATATATATATAAAGGCTAGATATAGCAAGGTTACATATATATATATATATACAAGGGGTTATATATATCAGTTATTGCTATATAGGGTAAAACTATACATTAGTGTACGCCGATATCTCGAGAACTACGATACTTACAAGAAAACTAATTACATATTTGGAATCAGCGTATAAAGCTTATTACCGGAATGCTATTAAAAAAAATAAAAAAATGTAATTGTAATTGTAAATTATATAAACCAACACAATAGAAGGAGAATGCTCAAAGGTATGTAATGAACTGAAACTCGTAAAACGTAAAATAACGAAACCTAACCTAACCTAATGTAACCTTACCTAACCTAACCATACCTAACCTAAATTAATGTAACCTAACCTAAAGTAACGTAAAGCAAAGTAAAATAACGTTATTTTTTTCTATAATTTCAGTTAAAAGCAAGAATTCCCAAACAAGGTTTAAATGTTTTAAAGGTAAATATTTTTTTTAACAACATTCCGGTAATAAGCTTTATACGCTGATTCCAAATATGTAATTGGTTTTTCAGTATCGTAGTTCTCGAAATATTCGCGCTAATTAATAAAGTTTGGCATATATATTATTATATAGCAGTATTATTAGTTATACATATATACATATGTTATATATTACAGTGTTATTGTTGATATACAAGGTTGTTGCTGGTATATGCTGGTTACATATATATATTATATAATATATAATTTAAGGTTAAGTTATATATATATATATATATATATATACATATATATATATATATATATGATATATATTTATATATATATATTTATACATATAATATTATATATGAGCATATAGCTGGCATATACATATATAGCTGGGCTGGCGTATGGCTGCTGCTGGTTATATGTTACAGCAGCAGCAGCAGCATATATATATATATATATGCTACATATTTTATATATATTATTTATATATAAAATTATAATATTAAGTATATATATATATATATAAGGTTATATATATATACAGTTATATATATATATATATATATATATATAAAAATACATATATATATATATATATGACAAAGAAAGAAAGAAGAAGTTATATGTTGTTGCTAAGGCTGCTATATAGTATATATATATATATATATATATATATATATTATAATAGCAGCAGCAAATAAGGTTATATAAAGAGCAGGGAGTATATATATATATATATATATATATATATATATTATAATATATATATATATAGCATATATATATATATATATATATATGTATATATTTATATATATATATATATATATATATATATATATATATATATATATATATATATATATATATATATATATATATATAATATTAATTTCCAATATTATACATCAAACTTTAAGTTCCATATAGTAATAGAAAGTCTAAATTACGACCTTGTAGTACCCTACATTTTTTAAGGTTAATGTTTAGTAGATCTTCATTTAAGTCATCCTCTTACGAAGCATAGTTTGATTTATTTCACAGGTGGTCTACTTTAGAGAGTGATGTATATACAAAATCTATGCCCCCACACACACACACACACACACACACACACACACACACACACACACACACACACACACACACACACACACACACACACACACACACACACACACACACACAACACACACACACACACACACACAACACACACACACACACCAACTACACACACAACACACACACACACACACACATCACACACACAGACACACACACACCACATAATATATATATATATATATATATATATATATAGTATATATATATATATATATATATATATATATAAATTATATATATATATATAATTATATATATTATATATATATATATATATATAATATATATATATATATATATATAATAATATATATATATATATATATATATATATATATATATATATATATATATAATATATTATATAATATATTATATATATATATGATATAGGCACTTATCCTTTAAAAGGAAGTTACATAAAGAGACATGATATCAAAAATCCCAGAACTCTGCTCGTGCAGCCCTGCAGTGTCACGTGTTAGCTAAAACCAATAGAAGAATCGCGAGAGTTTCACTAGTTTGCTTTTTTTTCGTTAATGTGAATATTTGATTCTCTAATTTTTTTTTTTATTCTTTTTTAAGGGGCTCGAGCCAGACGGAGGGACCAGAGGACGAAGTCCCCCCCCCGGCGGCCCCCAGACCCTGACTCTTTTCCATCTTTGCGATTTAACCTTGGCTATTCCTTTAGTTAAAAAAAAAAAAACTTATTGGCAACCTTGACGCACTATTGCCTTGGAAAAATCGAAAAAAAATTTATTACATTGTCGTTTGACATATATATTGGTTAACTTCCTTTTAAAGGAAAGTCAATGGAACTTGCCTTTAAAAGGTAAGTTCACCGATATATATCGAACGAAAGATGTAATCGATTTTTTTCGATTATTTCAAAGCAATAGAGCGTCAGAATTACCAAAAACATTTTTTTTTTAACTAAAGGAATACCGAAGATTAAATCGCAAAGATGAAAAGAGTCAGGGCCTCTTGGCCTCAGCGGGGGACGACGGGGAGGACTTCGATCCCCCCTCTGTCCCACCGTTGGCTCGAGCCCCTTAAAAAAAAAAAAAAAAAATTCAAATTAAAAATTAAAATGCAGCTTTTGGCAACTCTTGCGCTCTTTCTATTGGAGTTTTAGCTAACAAGTGACACTGCAGTAGTGTTCGGCGATTCAGCGATATAATGTCTTTTTTTGTAACTTCCTTTTAAAGGAGTAGTGCCTATATATATTATATATATATATAAATATATATAATTTTTTTTATATTTTTTTTAATAATAAATAGAATATATATATATATATATATATATATATATATATATATATATATATATATATATATATATATTATATAGTATATTATATTTATATATTATATATATAATTATATATATTATATATATATATAATATATAATATATATATATATATATATAATATTAATATATTATATATATATATTTTTATCTTTCTTTTAAAATAGTATATATATATATATATATATATATATATATATATATTAACCATTGCACTTCATGTAATAACAGGAATTCAAACCTTTTTAGGAATATATTTATAACCTAAAATATCTGGAAATATTTTATTTCAACCAAATCCAAAGGTGTTTTTTAAGTATTTCTACATTTTGATGACGTCATGCCGAACATGATTCTCTTTTCCTTATATGCCCATTTCTCTTAACTATTTTGAACCTACTGTGAAAAAGGGGCGTGGTTTTCGTTTTTCTATAATTGGTTACAAATTTCACGAATAAATTAAAATGGCGGATTACATTGAACTGTATGTATATATATATGTCCAACAACATATGCTGTTAACTGTACATCCTAATCACAATTTTAATTCTGAAAACTCAAGAGTTTGCGAGCAATTTTTGCTTTATAGAAGACATTGAAGCAGCAGCGTAATACACCCGATTGTTTTTATCATAATTTAAAGACTGAATTCATGCTTGACTAAAAATTTTTAGCAAGTTAAATAAGGTAAACGCTGCCAGACGTAAGAAAGATATGAAATAAAAGAAAAATTTAATTGTTCTTAATACAATTTGGGTATATTAATTAATGCATGGCAGAAGAACATTTGACAACCGGACTCTGTTCTCGTACCCTCCGACTAGTGAGTGATCGGTAAAAATTTATATTAAATCAAACACTATTTTGCAAATTTTTTCAACGTATATTTTGTAGCTGTCGTACCAGTCAAGTGAATATTAAAAGAAATACACACACACACACACACACACATATATATATATATATATATATATATATATATATATATATATATATATATATATATATATATATATATATATATATATATATATATATATATATGTGTGTGTGTGTGTGTGTGTGTGTGTGTGTGAGAGAGAGAGAGAAAATATTGCAACTACCACTACTACTGCTACAACTAAAAATAATAATAATAAAAATAATAATAATAATAATAATAATAATAATAATAATAATAATAATAATAATAATAATAATAATAATAATAATAATAATAATAATAATAATAATAATACCTACCTGCTACTACTTAATTTATCCTCCATTTATAAATTGCTGATTACCTCCTTGTGGGACAAAAGTTCCTGATCCTCCTGACCAAGATCCTGAATTACCCCCAAAGCCCCCTTGGCCTCCAGGATATGTCATGAACCCCTGACCTCCTTGGACAGCAACACCACCAGAGCTAACACTGTAATCAACGCCTATGTTGTTCATATCGAATCCTGGGGGCAGTCTGTATGTTGATGGCAGTCCTAAAGTGTTAATCAAACCTTGCACATCGGGTTTTCCATCATAACCTAGTGGAATTCTGAATGTCTGAGGATCAAATCCTGGTGGTGGCGTCCAATTGGCAGGCAATCCTAACATTTTTTGTAGCATATTTGCATCAGGAGCTCCACCGTGAATTATTTGAACATTTACGTTACCAATTCCTTCAAGTCCAGCAGGAAGTGGTGCTCCCGGGGGTATCCCTAATAATTTTCTTAATGCTTGTAAATCGGGTTTTCCATCAGGTCCAACAGGAATAGATGTACCAGGAGGAAGTCCTATAATTTCAATTTGTGTATTTTGAGTGGGCCGTGGATTTTTGATGTTATTGATAATGCTTGGATCAAAACCTGAAGGTGGCTTATAGTTCTGCGGTAGGTTTAGTAGCAAAATTAGTCTATTTACATCAGTATTTCCATATGCGTCTGTAGGTATTTTAAATGTTTTAGGATTGAATCCCGCTGGTGGCTGCCAGGAAGATGGCAAATTAAGTAATTTAATAAAAGCATTAATATCAAGGTTATTAGGATCAATTACATTATATTCTACTTGAATGCTACTTAAATCGATTCCAGAAGGAAATACAAAATTGGGAGGCAATCCTAGCAATATTAGAAGTCTTGGCACATCAAGTTTTCCGTCCGGACCAAAAGGAAGCTTAAAGTTTCGAGGATCTACTCCTGAGGGAAGTTTGAAATCCGAAGGAAGACCAAGTGCTGGTAAAAGACTCCTTAAATCAATCTGGCCACTTGCATCAATATGTAGGTTAAATACATTAGATTCTGGAAGTGGAGTACCAGGAGGCAAACCAAACATTCTAGTAATTAAAGTAATGTCTGGTTGTCCATCTGGTCTCTTGATTAAATTAAGAATAAGGGTGGTGGGATCGGAACCAAATGGTGGTCTATAACCTGGTGGTAGTCCTAAGATTCTAATTATTTTATTAATATCTGGAGTGCCATCAGGGAGAATAATGTAGTTCGGGTCTAAATTGCTAGGATTAAATCCTGGAGGCAGTTGGAAGCCAGATGGTAAACCAAGTAATTTTATAATGAGGTTTACATCGGGATTTCCATCAGGTTGTCTAATCAAATTTAAAATATATTGACTAGGATCCTGCGCCTGAGGTATTTGTGTGCCAGGTTGGTATCCAATAAATTTCAATATTTCTTCGTTATCAGGGTACTTAGGGCCAGGTTGAGGTTTTTTTGGTGGATTTCTGATGGAATTGATAATGCTTGGATCAAAACCTGAAGGTGGCTTATAGTTCTGCGGTAGGTTTAGTAGCAAAATTAGTCTATTTACATCAGTATTTCCATATGCGTATGTAGGTATTTTAAATGTTTTAGGATTGAATCCCGCTGGTGGCTGCCAGGAAGATGGCAAATTAAGTAATTTAATAAAAGCATTAATATCAAGGTTATTAGGATCAATTACATTATATTCTACTTGAATGCTGCTTAAATCAATTCCAGAAGGAAATACAAAGTTGGGAGGCAATCCTAGCAATATTAGAAGCCTTGGCACATCAAGTTTTCCGTCCGGACCAAAAGGAAGCTTAAAGTTTCGAGGATCTACTCCTGAGGGAAGTTTGAAATCCGAAGGAAGACCAAGTGCTGGTAAAAGACTCCTTAAATCAATCTGGCCACTTGCATCAATATGTAGGTTAAATACATTAGATTCTGGAAGTGGAGTACCAGGAGGCAAACCAAACATTCTAGTAATTAAAGTAATGTCTGGTTGTCCATCTGGTCTCTTGATTAAATTAAGAATAAGGGTGGTGGGATCGGAACCAAATGGTGGTCTATAACCTGGTGGTAGTCCTAAAATTCTAATTATTTTGTTAATATCTGGAGTGCCATCAGGGAGAATAATGTAGTTCGGGTCTAAATTGTTAGGATTAAATCCTGGAGGCAGTTGGAAGCCAGATGGTAAACCAAGTAATTTAATAATGAGGTTTACATCGGGATTTCCATCAGGTTGTCTAATCAAATTTAAAATATATCGACTAGGATCCTGCGCCTGAGGTATTTGTGTGCCAGGTTGGTATCCAATAAATTTCAATATTTCTTCGTTATCAGGGTACATAGGGCCAGGTTGAGGTTCTTGTGGTTGTTCAAAGTCTGGAAGTTGGAAATCGGGTGGTTGACCGAGCATTCTTATGACCAGGGTACGATCTGGTTTTCCATCTGGTCTTTGAACTAGATTAAGAATAAGCTTATTGGGATCTGTGCCACCTGGTGGTCTGTAATCGGGTCTTAATCCTAAGATTTGAATTATTTTAACAATATCTGGTGTTCCATCTGGGCGAATAATGAAGTTTGGATCTAAGTTATTAGGATTAAATCCTGGAGGTGGTTGGAAGTTTGGCGGCAAACCAAGCATTCTTATTATGAGATTGAAATCAGGACTTCCATCAGGACGTCTAATTAAATTTAAAATAAATCTGCTAGGATCTTGTCCTTGGGGAATCTGAGTTCCTGGTGGCAATCCAATAATGTTAAATAGGAAGGTGGGGTCAATCTTATTTCCTGGTTGTGATGGAGTTTGATTTATGGGGAATGTAGGTCGTTTCGTTGTCTGATAAACAGGCTCTGGTTGTGTCTGGTCAAGGCCTGGAAATACAGAATCAGGGAATAGTCCGATCATCCTTTTGAACAGAATAGGATCCGGTTTTCCATCAGGTCTTTGAATTAGACTAAGAATCAGCTTATTGGGATCTGAGCCTCCTGGTGGTCTGTAATCGGGTCGTAATCCTAAGATTTGAATTATTTTAACAATATCTGGTGTTCCATCTGGGCGAATAATGAAGTTTGGATCTAAGTTATTAGGATTAAATCCTGGAGGTGGTTGGAAGGTTGGCGGCAAACCAAGCATTCTTATTATGAGGTTGAAATCAGGACTTCCATCAGGGCGTCTAATTAAATTTAAAATAAATCTGCTAGGATCTTGTCCTTGGGGAATCTGAGTTCCAGGTGGCAATCCAATAATGTTAAATAGGAAGGTGGGGTCAATCTTATTTCCTGGTTGTGATGGAGTTTGATTTATGGGGAATGTAGGTCGTTTCGTTGTCTGATAAACAGGCTCTGGTTGTGTCTGGTCAAGGCCTGGAAATACAGAATCAGGGAATAGTCCGATCATCCTTTTGAACAGAATAGGATCCGGTTTTCCATCAGGTCTTTGAATTAGACTAAGAATCAGCTTATTGGGATCTGAGCCTCCTGGTGGTCTGTAATCGGGTCGTAATCCTAAGATTTGAATTATTTTAACAATATCTAGTGTTCCATCTGGGCGAATAATGAAGTTTGGATCTAAGTTATTAGGATTAAATCCTGGAGGTGGTTGGAAGGTTGGCGGCAAACCAAGCATTCTTATTATGAGGTTGAAATCAGGACTTCCATCAGGGCGTCTAATTAAATTTAAAATAAATCTGCTAGGATCTTGTCCTTGGGGAATCTGAGTTCCAGGTGGCAATCCAATAATGTTAAATAGGAAGGTGGGGTCAATCTTATTTCCTGGTTGTGATGGAGTTTGATTTATGGGGAATGTAGGTCGTTTCGTTGTCTGATAAACAGGCTCTGGTTGTGTCTGGTCAAGGCCTGGAAATACAGAATCAGGGGATAGTCCGATCATCCTTTTGACTAGGATAGGATCCAGTTTTCCATCAGGTCTGTGAATTATACTGAGAATAAGTCTGTTTGGATCGGTGCAACCAGGTGGTCTATAGCCTGGTGGTAGCCCAACAGCTTGAATTACCTTATCAATATCTGGTGTTCCATCAGGACGAATAATGTAGTTTGGATCTAAGTTATTAGGGTTAAATCCTGGAGGTGGTTGGAATTCAGGTGAAAAACCAAGCATTCTCATTATTAGATTGATATCAGGCCTACCATCAGGACGTCTAATCAAATTTAAAATAAATCTACTGGGATCTTGTCCTTCGGGGATCTGAGTTTCAGGTGGCAACCCAATAAAGTTAAATATGTAAACTGGGTCAGGCTTATTTCCTGGTTGGGCAGGAGTTTTATTTTCTTGGAAAGGAGGTTGTTGAGTAGCAGGTTGGCGAGGTTGATCCGTTAGTTGATCATTAGGATATTGAGTTACTGGGAATGGTAGTCGTTGGGTTGTCTGATAAATATTTTGTGGTTGTTGAGGCTGTTCAAGGCTTGGAATTTGGGTCCAAGGTGGTAAACCTAGCATTCTGATGATCAGAGTAGGATCTGATTTCCCATCAGGTCTACGAATAAGATTGAGAATCAGTTTATTAGGGTCTGAGCCACCTGGTGGTGTGTAATCGGGTCGTAATCCTAAGACTCGTATAATTCTATCAATATCTGGTGTTCCATCAGGTCGAATAATGAATTTTGGATCCAAGTTATTGGGATTATATCCTGTAGGTGGTTGGAAATTAGGTGGTAAACCAAGCATTCTTATAATGAGATTTATATCAGGACTTCCACCTGGTCGTTTAATCAAATTTAATATAAATCTGCTAGGATCGTCTCCTTGGGGAATTTGAGTTCCAGGTGGCAATCCAATAACTTTAAATAGGTAAATGGGATCAGGCTTATTTCCTGGTTGTCTCGGAGTTTTATTTTCACGGAATGGAGGTTGTTGAGTAACAGGTTGGCGAGGTTGTTCTGTTGGCTGATTATTATTAGGATACAGAGTTCCTGGGAATGGTGGTCGTGGTCGTTGAGTTGTCTGATAAAGAGGTTGTGTTTGTTGAGGCGTATCAAAGCCTGGGAATGGTTGTCGTTGGGTTGTCTGATAAATATTTTGTGGTTGTTGAGGCTGTTCAAGGCCTGGAATTTGGGTCCCAGGTGGAAAACCTAGCATTCTGATGATCAGAGTAGGATCTGATTTCCCATCAGGTCTACGAATAAGATTGAGAATCAGTTTATTAGGGTCTGAGCCACCTGGTGGTGTGTAATCGGGTCGTAATCCTAAGACTCGTATAATTCTATCAATATCTGGTGTTCCATCAGGACGAATAATGAATTTTGGATCCAAGTTATTGGGATTATATCCTGTAGGTGGTTGGAAATTAGGTGGTAAACCAAGCATTCTTATAATGAGATTTATATCAGGACTTCCATCTGGTCGTTTAATCAAATTTAATATAAATCTGCTAGGATCGTCTCCTTGGGGAATTTGAGTTCCAGGTGGCAATCCAATAACTTTAAATAGGTAAATGGGATCAGGCTTATTTCCTGGTTGTCCCGGAGTTTTATTTTCACGGAATGGAGGCTGTTGAGTAACAGGTTGGCGAGGTTGTTCTGTTGGCTGATTATTATTAGGATAAAGAGTTCCTGGGAATGGTGGTCGTGGTCGTTGAGTTGTCTGATAAAGAGGTTGTGTTTGTTGAGGCGTATCAAAGCCTGGGAATGGTTGTCGTTGGGTTGTCTGATAAATATTTTGGGGTTGTTGAGGCTGTTCAAGGCCTGGAATTTGGGTCCAAGATGGTAAACCTAGCATTCTGATGATCAGAGTAGGATCTGATTTCCCATCAGGTCTACGAATAAGATTGAGAATCAGTTTATTAGGGTCTGAGCCACCTGGTGGTGTGTAATCGGGTCGTAATCCTAAGACTCGTATAATTCTATCAATATCTGGTGTTCCATCAGGACGAATAATGAATTTTGGATCCAAGTTATTGGGATTAAATCCTGTAGGTGGTTGGAAATTAGGTGGTAAACCAAGCATTCTTATAATGAGATTTATATCAGGACTTCCATCTGGTCGTTTAATCAAATTTAATATAAATCTGCTAGGATCGTCTCCTTGGGGAATTTGAGTTCCAGGTGGCAATCCAATAACTTTAAATAGGTAAATGGGATCAGGCTTATTTCCTGGTTGTTCCGGAGTTTTATTTTCACGGAATGGAGGTTGTTGAGTAACAGGTTGGCGAGGTTGTTCTGTTGGCTGAT
>JABUQX010012308.1:20000-37500 GCA_015478945.1 Trachelipus rathkii
ACGTTTAACTCATGTTACTTGCTTTAACTCTTTTTACTGCTTTAACTCATATGTTTTTACTGCTTTAACTCATATGTTTTACTGCTTTAACTCATATATTTTAACATTAGTTTTTTATTTGTTTTAATACTTTTTATTATTTATTATTATTTTATTTATTTTTATTATTATTTTATTTATTGTATTTCCCCTCTCTATTATTTTTATACTTAGTGTTATTTACATTATGCCTATTGTATTATTATTTAGAACAACACACATTCACTATGACACTTATAACACACATTCACCTATGACACATTACAGTATACATACACTGTACATTATTTACAACTTATACACACGCTGTCACCACACACACACCACACACACACAACACGCACACCAACACACACACACACTTATCACACACACACACACATTCACTATGACACTTGTACACACATTCACTATGACATCTTAGCCATTTACCCCATAGACACTGTACATTTACACTTACACAGCAGTGCAACAACACAGCTGATGCGATCTCTCAACCAAGTTACTTACACACGGCAGATTTACTTACACTCCACAATGTACTTACACTCACACACAGACCTTACTTACACACAGAATTTAACCTAACACCACACAGATTTACTGTACACACACAATTTACTTTACACTCACACACAAGATTTACTACACACACTATTCACACAAACCCACTATTATTATCGAGCTAGCTAGCTCACTTACACATATAAATGTTATATAGTATTTGACATCTTTTGTTTCAAGTAAATAAATCAGTTATTTGGATTTCAATAATAACTAAAATTATTTTAAAGTTCTTAAAACTTTCTATATTAAATCAATCCATTGATCTTTGATTGAACAGAATTTATTATTAACTGTTAATACTTTGTGTTTATAAATTTTATAACTATTCAAGTTTTAAAATAACTTTTACTAAAGATTTTATGACAATTTTTATTAAAAACATATATTTTACGACCCTTACGAACAATATCAGTAAATCAGTAAAGGTCCAGCCCTAGCACCCGTCTACACCAAGCTATGCCCGTTTTGTTCTATTGACTTACTTGCTGCTTTACATCATCTTTAGCCATGTAAAAGATTAAATCAATACAAACATTAAGTTCTTCTCTGCTAACAGAACACTTCTTTTTTTTGAGTCGTTCTATATTTTGATTAAAAATAACAAATATATCACTTACATTTATATTATTCGCCTCGATGTTAACTAAAATATTTCAAAGTTTTTAAATAATTCGGATGTTCTTTATTATATATAAATATATTTTATCTATATTGCATTGACAATCCATCACGAAGAAAACACAACAACCCGCATTCCTACTTACAGATACGAAACTGACCTCTCTCTGTAAATTGTTGAAATAACTACTTTAGGACTCAAAATTAGGATAATCCTTTTTTGTAGCCCGGGGCGATTTAAGCCTAATTCCAGTTCAAAATAGTATTCAGATGACCTTTTTAAAAATGCGTTTGTTAAAATGGTCGCAATAACTTACTTAGGCACTCTAAATTTAGCCTAAAATTTAGTGTGAGTAAGCCTTTTTGCGTAGTGCTCCGATGTCTTATTTAAGTCCTATACCAGGTCAAAAGTAATTCCAGTATAGATTATTACCATCATTATTATTAATATTTTTTATAAATTATTATTTCAAACTGAAACATGCTGGATCGGTAAGATCCTTTAAGCAGGTTTAGAAGGAAATGTTTTCCTTACTTTGGTTGGTCGGAGTAATCCTTATCCTATATGACCTCGTATGTGAGTATGGTCGAGAATTTATTTTATTCCGTTCTTTTGAAAAATTACTTGTCTTTAAACTTGTGTATCTTGAAGCAGGTGTGCTTTATTATCTTTTAGACCCCCAACTCATTTTTAAAATCATAGTCATTTTAACTGTTAGTGCACAAGTTATCTGATCTGTATTAAAAGTGTTTTATTTTACTAAGTGTATATCATATTATAATAAATACTTACAAGAGGGAATAATTATTATTTCACTAGAATTAGAATAATAATGCATCACTAAGCATTTTATAGCGGATTCACGTGAAGCCAAGAAACGCAAGAGCGCCCGCAGCCCTACCGGGGCGGAACCGACGCATGAACCCGCCGGCGTTATATTACTACGCGGTCGCGGAAAACATTTTCTTTATGATACACCGTTGTAAACTTTCATTACATCCATTTATTTATGTATTTTTCAACATTATATTACCGCTTCTATATTATTTAAGCATCAAATTTGAATTTGAACCAATTTTCTCAATTTGAAGTTCAACGTTTCCTAAACTATTCTTAAACCTATAAATTTAGTTTTTGAAAAAAAGAAACATTTTGTTTTGTAGAAAAACAGTTTGTTTATTTATCCTAAAGTTATAATTCCTTGAGGGAATAGAACAAATACTCCGGATTTGACGCGGTCATGTCTCCCTCTGCTGTGGTATGGCCTTTAATCTTCATTACTGTTAAGGAATGAAAAACAACAAGTTTTATATGCCTTAAAGTTACACCTATAAACGACGTAGAGTTATTGTATGGGGTATAGAAGCTTATTCTCCATTCCCTCCCTTTTCAATGGTAGGTGAAACTCCAGAGGTGATACACTCGCCACCCAGTGCAGCTATCACTAAAGTCTGTTATTACTGGCTAAAATAGTATTTACAAATTCCTATAGTAATTATTTAAATTTACACAATACTTGTATTTACATGCATAATAAACTTTCCCTCATTGTACAAACCTTAATTTCTCTTTATGGATTTCCAGTATTGGTATCATATCATCGTTATAACTTCCAAAATTACATCGAAGTATGAAAGTTCATACCTCTTCTATATCAATGTTGTTATGCATTCGGGCAACCACGAGAATATCTCCCTGGGTTTGTAATAAACACTGATTTACCAGGACTTTTAAAAAAACTAATGCGCTTGAACACATGTTATAAGCTGCTCGTTAATATACCTTGATACAGTACACAAACTCACAAACTAATATACATTCTGAATGGGACGGTGTCCAAAAGATATCATCCTCGTATGTAGTGTGTTGATGCCCTACATTTGAAATACAAACGCTCCATATGTTTACAAATAACGTGTGACATAAATAATATATAACACAAAGGCGTTCCATGCCAGTCGTTCCGCTACCGGGTCGCGCTATGCGGTGCCGCTCCTGCGTTTTGCTTCACCCGTGTCTACTATAATCTAGTGAATGATTATTGAATAATCTATTCTAGTGAAGATTATAATATTATTCTAATGTAAGTAATTATTATAAATATGAATATACAGCTAAGTAAAAATTAAGTCAGCTGTTGGTAGATAGGGCTGATGCATCAGCATAACTTGTGCACCGAAACTTAGCTAAAATGACTATGAGTTTATTAAAATGAGTTGGGGTCTAAAAGATAATAAAGCACACCTGCTCAAAAATACAAGTTTAAAGAACAAAGTTTTAATTCAAAAGACAGATATTATACATACGACCAGTGCACATACGTGGAGGGGGTCAGTATAGAGATAAAGATTTTACCACGGATCGATCACATAAACTAAAAAAGCTCCCTCATTCCTCTTAAAGGATATTACCGATTCACCCTTTTTCAGTTTTGAAATATATTCTTAAATAAATAATAATAACAATTAATTTCTTTTTAAGTCTATACTGGAATTACCTGTTGACTGGTATTAGGCTATAAATCAGCTGGCATACAAAAAAGGCCTTCACCTCCTAAATTTAGGCCTAAATTTAGGGCCGACGTAGTTATTGCACCACATTTTTTACAGGAAAAAGAGTCGTTTGAAATATATTTGACCTGTACATTAGGCCTAAATCGCCCCCGGCTACAAAAAAAGAGATTATGGCCAAATTGAGGCTGCGAAAGAGTATAATGTTCAAACACATTTTATTAGAAGGAGGTCAGTTTCGTATCTGAAGGACAGATGCGGCGTTGTTTCGTGTGTTGTGTCTCGTGATTGGTCATTGTCAAGTTAACTAATAAAAATCCTAAGAATTACTACCATAATGATACTTCTGCCTTATTGCAAAAAAAACTTTGAAATACTTTTAGTTTTTTGGTTAACATCGAGCGAATAATATAAAATGTAAGTGAATAATTTGTTATTTGAAATAAGAACTAGAAAGATTTTAAAAAAATACATGTGTATGTTAGCAGAGAAGAACTTAGTTTGTTATTTATTTATTATTTATACTTAATATACATGAGCTAATTGGATTAATGTAAAGCAGTAAGTCTAAATGGACATTAAAACGTGGCATAGTCATTGTGTAGAATATGAATATTTATTTTATTGTTTTGCATTGTTGCTTTATAGATAGAATGAATGAACATAGAACATTATACAATTCAATAAAGTTACTCTGATTTATTTCTAATTATGCTTATACACTAATTCTTTATACAGTATTTAATAGATTATTTAATAAATTATAATAGTATTGTTCATCCATCGCTCAAATTTTTAAAGTATATAATTTAAATTTTAATACATAATTAGAATTTCGCGATAGTATATAAACAGGGAACTTTTTATAACAAAAAGTATGAACCATTATGCGTCTCAAATAAATAAATTCTTCTGTTCCAAACGATGTACCAGAATGATTGAAAGTTGTATTATGACGCTATATTATCTTATAGAAAACATTATAATACTATCTAATTTTATTATAGTGAGAGCTCTGATAATGATATGTAGCTAGCTCTACCGCCCAATTACAACCAATCAAAAGAATATCCCGTGTTATATGGGCCTTAGAATAGCGATATATTTAGTAGATTAAAAAATATATTAATCTATCGTACCCACTGAACTACTGATAAGTGTGTTTACAGTGGTAGACACGCTGGTACACGTGTGTGTGAGGTGTATGATAATAATATGTAGTATATAGAAACATGTGGATGATTGTGTGTAAGTAAATCTGGATGAGTGTGAGTGTAAGTAAATCTGTGTGTGTAAGTATTAATCTGTGGAAAATATGTGTATAGTTAAATCATGTTGTCGATGTAAGATAAATCTGTGTGTGAGTTGTAAGTAAATCTGTGTGATATATATATAAGATAATATAATTGCGAAAGATCAGTCGGCCCTTGTGTAGTTAAATCTGGTGTGACGATGTGTGTGTTATATATGTGTGTGTATAGTGTAAAGATTTAAGTTGTCTTATGTGATAGATTTAATAATATTGTATATGTTCATATGATATGTGTGTATAAGTGTCATAGTTGAATTGTAAATAAAATTACTATATATGTATTGTATAATTAAAGTGTTAAAGTATGTGTTTGATAGTAATAAAATAGATATAGATATAATGTGTTATGTGTGAGTAGTTGTAGATGTGCTGTGGATAGTTGAACAGCGTGTTGTATTAGTGTAAATGTAAGTTGTCTATTGAGAGATAGTAAATAGTGATAATGTTTAATATCATAATGATGAAATGTGTGTATAAGTGTTAATAGTCATGATATGAATTTGATTCTAAATAATAATAATAACAATATATAGCTGTTAGATTTCTGTACGAAGTATAATAATTAAAATAAAATTATAAAAATAATAATTAAAATAAATAAAAATATAAATAATCATAAAAATATAAAAGTATTAAAAATCAATAAATAAAAAAATAATGGTTAAATAATAATATATGTATTTTAAAGCAGTAAAACATATGTGAGTTAAAGCAGTAATACATATGAGTTAAAGCAATGATTTGAGGTTAAAGCATTAGTAAATGCTGTGATTTAAAACAGTAAACATATGAGTTAAAGCAGTAAAACATGAGTGATAGCAGTAAAACATGAGTTATAACATATTATATTATTAAAACATTATATTATATATTTAAAGCAGTAAAACAATTAAGTTTTAAAAGCTATATACTAAGTAAAACAATGGAGTTAAAGCGTATGTAAAAGCAGAAAAACTAAAGCTATTACTTTATCCCTCTTAGGGAGTTAAGAGTCACACCTCTATTGATTTACTGATATTACTATGCTTTAAGTATAGTAATGTATATAATAAATATATGAGTAAACAGTTAAATAAGACATATGAGTTAAAGCGAGTAGAAACAGTAAAACAAAAGCATTTTAAGCCCCCCTAGGTGCTATGTAACACCTCATATTTGATTTAATGATTACTGCTTTAGGTAGTATATAATAGTATATATATAAATATATGAGATATATATATATGTTTTCTCAGTAGAGTTAAAGCAGTAAAACATGAGTTATAGCAGTAAAAGCAGTAATAAAAACAAAAGCATACTAACCCCTTTGTTGCTATGTAATTGATAATATTGAGAATATTGATTTTACTGATATTAATAATGATATAAGGAATGATGATAATTTTCTTTGTATTAATTCTGTTAGTAAGTTTAAAGCATGATAAGTAAACATATGTGATGTGATAAGCAGAGAAAAACATGAGTTTAGTCTACATGAATAAGCAGTAAAACAAAAGCAGCATGTTCCCTTTAGTGTTAGGTAACACCTCTATTGATTTTACTGATTTATACTGCTTTAAGATAAGTAATTTAATTAGTTTTAATAATAAAATTTCAGTATATAGTGGCCACTGATAATAAAAATAAAATGATATATATATTTAAACACTCTACATTTTATATATATTCTTCTTTTAATACTTTATATTCAACAATATAATTTAAACAATTATATTTCTATGTACTCTATCTTCTATTTTTTATTATTATCTATTGCCTCTTTTTTTTATCATTATTTATATTGTATAACTTCTTAAATAGATTTCAAATTTAATGTAATTGGTCAGCTTTCTGGTTTTAGAGTGTATACTACATATGATAAATTAGCGCTTACTCAGTTACTACGATACTCAATCCAGATGATGATGATAATTAGTTCGACATGAATGGAAAGCTATATTTACCCCCAAACGCTATCCTCTAGTAGTATTACGCGATTCCCTGATACTATTGATACTCATTTTTATTTTAGTAAAATACAGTATAAAGTATAATGAATATATAACATATTTATAAATATAAATTCAATATAATAACAGGCACGTCTATATTATATATAGTATATATAATATATTATAATATATTATTAATATATATATATTTATATGAATAGTATATATATATATATATATAATATATATATATAATATAATATATATATATATGTGTGTGTAGGGGTAGGTTAGCTACGGCTGTATATGTATCAAGGTGGGTTATGTGTCGTAGTATTGTGTTTGTGTGTGTAGTATAGGGTGAGCGTAAGTTCTATGGTAGTGTATTGTGTGTATAAAAAGGCTAAGCGGGTGTGCGTGTGTGTGTGTGTATGTGTAGTATGTTCGACTTGTTATGATTGTTGCGCATGGATGATACGAGATGAATCTAGCACATGGAATATATATATATATATATAATTATATAATATATATATTATATATGTATTATATAATATATATATATATTAATTAATTTAATATATTAATATATTAATATATATATTAATATATATATATATATATAATATATATATATATATATATAATTATATATATATATATATAGATTATATATATAATATTATATATATATATATATATATATATTAATATATTACAGATACTACACTCACGCTTTGGGCATTAGGCCACTTATATAAATATATATATATATAATATATTATATATAATAAATGTACATATATATAAATGCAAAATCGAGATGCACTTTTTTCTAGAATTTTTAATATGGAAATAGCTATTTCCAAAATTTGTGGGATGCATCAAGACTTCGTGCAAATCAATTTATATATAAGTAACATTTGTTTATAATTATTATTACGATGGCATTCTAGTACGGAGCCGAATATTAGTTTATTAAAGTTCCTAATTTAACACTCCTTTAAGAGGTCATACGGGATCGAGTTATATATAAGTTCCCAATTGATTACGGTTCAAGTGACTTGTATAGGATCACATTTTTTTAAATTTACCCACAAATTTCCTTTAGTTCATTAGTACAATTGTGGGGTGGGATGATTCGCATATATGAATCAGTAAAGATAGATTGATGTTATATTACGCATGCACATGATGCATTAAACAACGTATGCAGGACAAAAATTTCTGTGCATTATACAATGGTACTAAGTTGAGTATATGAATAAATGGACATGTGAGCGACCATTTCCTAATAAGAAGTGTACCCCATAAGGTTCTAGGAGATACACTCGTTGAAACCTTATCCAGTAATAGTAGTACTAGAGAAGCAATACTATATATATATATATTTTTATATTATATATTATATATATTATATTATATATATATAATTATATAATATATTATATATTATATATATATTATATAATTATATATATATATTATATATACCTAGTAATTACATACCTTGAACAGTATTTTATTATATGGCACCACTCAATACTCGTATATATAGTCTCGTATTATTATACGCGAAAAGCAAATTGCAATAAAAGTAGATATCATGCAAAAATTATCACTTGAACTTCCCTGATAGGGATTAGGTTGAATACTTCCTTGTCTTTCCTGCAAGAGTCACATCAGTTATAAGAGCAGATCCACTGCGAGCTGTCGCTACATACGTCCGGTCCGAATCACTTATTCATAGAATACGATCCGTGAACTGGTGAGTCAAGTGTCTACTAGGAGTCATTGGACTCTAGGTGGTGGATCAAGAGTCTGCGCGATAGACGGATACTCTCGAAGTGATATGTCATGTTCTATGGATGCATTCAACCCCTCCAACGGCGACGCGTGAACGTGATATTAAAATACCATATCTATTACATATCATAGTACACACACATGCGAAACAGCGCATATAAAAGATTTAAGATAACATCTCCTTTGTATAGTCCTCAAGACTAGCACAACCACCCACCTCCTTTATCTGGTTAGAACTAAACGAACATTCCAGCAATTATTTTTTTGCATAGCTACACGTTTTCCATCAGAGAAAAAGAGAAAGTACTAAAAGACGCACACGGACGCAAGCATCGACTTGTGTAGCAGTATCTCGTAAAATTTGAGTCACTTGATATGGGTATAGCAGAAGAACTTTAAGTTTTAGAAAACTGTTTCGTTCGTTAATATTAGTTAACTCTTACTTATTATTCTATAATTTCGCCGTTTATAAGAGAGTTAATTATTAAAAAGTATTATGTTCGTCTAAAAGCATTAATACACATCTTCTCTGGGGTTTTAATGGTTGGATAAGAGTATTAAGATGATAAGAAGCTATTATCTAGACTATGACAGTGTTTATACATCAGCTGAAATTATGATCCCTCTAAGCAAGACATTACATATCTTAAGTATATACAAGCTTGTTTTTGTGATTTGGTCAGAAATCTGGACGAGACCTACTGACTCCCATTAGAGTTCCTATTGGTTAATTTTCGGTGTGTGTTAATACTTGGATATCACAAACAACATGCTAATATATCATATTGGAATTAAACGGGTCTCTGTTCATCTTACTACACCCTGGCAGCGTTAACTTTTAACCGAATTATAGATAAAAATTTTAGACGTCATACCAGAATAACTAATTACACGGGGTATTCAGGGATGATAATTGTCTATTTAAGAAAAAAAAAATAGTGAACCGTTGTCAGATTTTATAAATTAGAGAACTATACCTAAGTTATATATGATATCATTATCTATAATATTGAAGATTGATAGCGCTTTATTAGTTATACCTAACGTTTCTAATTTTTACGATCGGATAACAGTGTATATCTTATTAATATCCCAGAATAGCGCGTCTTGGTCTGCATCTAGCTCGCGCATATCATATAGCACTTATCGCCCCACAATAAAACAAATTCATTAACATCCAGAAATCTCTCTTACATATATCACCATTTTGACAGATAATTATTCATTAATATTAATAAATAATTCGGATATTCATATGGAACTTCATTATGATAACGCGTTAATTATTTAGTAATAATATAGTATATTAAGTCAATGTTAATTATTTTAAATAATTAGTAGTGTAAATTAGTAATATTATAATTTTTTTTATCGTATAAATTATCTACCCACTACATCATTTTATTGACCCCTGTAATTTCTATCGTCTTTTAACAAGAATGAAATCTCTCTCATCTTCTTCTACTATATCATCTTCTCTATATAGGACTGTTATTGTTTAAGACTCCGTGATCTCTCGTTTCTGATATCTCTTCTCTTTCTCGTTTTTTTTTTTTTTATGATACATTTCTAGTAATATCATTCCCTACACTATAAATACTCTCTCTCTCAACAGATCTCTCTCTATCTCTCCAAGTTCTACTATTGACGCTGACAGAATGAACATGATTAACTTCTCTCTCTTCCACTTATACAATCATGTCATCTATCAGGATCCCTAGCCTTACGCTTTTCACGACTCCGTCGAGTTTTAATTTGTTTTTTTTTTTCTTTAACCTTACAGGAATAATCCATCTCCATCAGGTAATCACCGCAAGGATTGGCCGTAGTTCGGGTCCTCGGCCTTTCTCGGGCGGGAACCGAACATGGGTACGTGTCAACTATTCTCCCTCCCTGTCCTCTCTCTCGTCGGGAGTGCTCTGTTCTTCCCTGCACATTCCTCCCGCTCTTTGTTATCTTTCTGGTGTGTGTCGGGGTTCCTCTCCGCTCCCTCCCCCTACTTTCTTTCCACGAAGATGTGTAAAGGTGTTATTCGTGACAACGTCCCCTCCTCTGTCTCACCCGATTCTCGCGCTTCCGAGCTCTCTCCTCTCTCTCCTTCTCGTCATCTCTCAAAATAACCTCTATATTATTATTTTTTTTACGGATTGATAATAATAAGCTTTACCACGTACTGATTTTACCATAAATATGTAATCTGGTTTTCTTGTAATGATGATTGTAGTTATCTTTTAAGAGATATTTTCATTTAGAATAATTTTTTTTTTTTATTTTTTTGTATGTTAATGTTTATGAAGATCTGAACAAACCTCTATATATTTTAAACAGCTTTTGTATTACTCAATAATATAATGTATTAATAACAAACCTATTGAATTGCTGATCTTAGATCTTCTTTTTAGCCCTCTACGCTTCCTATGATACTGAGAAAGCTGTGATTTATACAATTTATAGTCTTTATTATTAAATTTATTATCTATTTTAATAAGACCTTTATCTGTTTTTATTTATCAACATATGGTCAGTTTTTGATTTTTTTTTTGTTGCTATTAACTCTAGTTTAGATATATACCATAAAAATCAGTTTATTGTAGTTTCCATTGTAGTAGAGTATATCATTAAATTTAATGACATGTTCTCAATTAATTGAAAATATATAACTGCAATAGGTATAAAATATGTAGCGAGCGGATTTTATTCGGGATCCAGTATACTTTTTTAATATATTTATTTTTTTTTTTTTTTCTTTGTTTATAGACTCATAACGTCCAGGAAATCTAATCCCACAAGATGGGTATAACCGCTAAGATAGCCAGGATGTTCGGGGGGTCATCTCGTAATCGGTCACCTTGTGTTCTATCATACCGGTTGGAACACGACATAGGGCGTGCAGGAACCTATTCTCCTTGTTGGTACAACACAACCTACATCCGTGAGAGATTACCGGAAACATACTTAATTGTCACTAAACTGGACGAGTCTCACCTGCTACTATACATCAGGTATTTTGTGGGTCGCGCGTCGGGGTTCATCACGTATTAATACACCTCCCTATACGGCGCGCTCACATGGAAATCGTCCCGCCCGTTACTGTCCCCTCGTCGTATATCTACGTAAACCCTATCTCACTAAATATAAATTTTATTTTTTTTTTAGTATTATTTATTTATTTTTTATATTTAATTTTATTTTTTTATACATATTTTAGTAGTATAGCTTTAATACACTGATTCTACAATAAATTAATGTAATGATGGTTTTCTGTGAAATGTAGGTCGTACTTTTGAGATAATTTAATGTTATGTAAAAGAAAAAAATGTGTATTTTTTTTGTTTTGTTATTTTTTTTTTTTATTACATTTAATTGTAATAAGCTTCTATATGAGTCGCTATGATTACAATTATATATAAGATTTTTTTCTGAAATGAGCAGAAAGCCTTGAGTTTCAAGATATTTTCAATATTTTAAATTTAAATACAATATTTATTCACAAAAATGTGTATTTTTAAAAACGTTTTATTAATAATAAATACTCACACTTTTGAATCATGTCCGTTACCACTAGTAAATTTCATAATTGTTTGGTAACTATATTTAAGTCTAATTATAATTGAAAAACTAAAAAAAAATATATTCAAAAATACACTAACCATTGTGTAAAACAGAAGGCCTATAATTATATATATATATATTATATTATTATTTAATTATATATATATATATATATATATATATTAGTTATATATTAATATATATATATATATATATAAATATATATATAATATAATATATATATTAAATATATAATATATATATATATTATTATTATATATAATATATATTGTGTGTGTGTGTGTGTGTATGATGAGACTGTGTGGTGGTGTGTGTGGTGTTGCGTGTTTGTGTTGTGTTGTGTGAGTTGTGTTTTGATTACCAGCGCCAGAGAGAGAAAGAGAGTTAGAGAGAGAGATAGAGGAAAGAGAGAGGATTGAGAGAGAGAAGAGGAGACAGAGAGGATGAGAGAGTCTTAGTTTATTAATCTTCTATTTACGCCGGTATTTCGTGTTGATTTAATATTTAAAAACAAAAAATTTTAAAGTCATTTACGGTAATTAACTTTGAGTTATGATTAAAAATATTTATCGGTTTAAGCCTCAATTATCGAGTATAATAGGCGAGAAATGGAAAATAAATTGTGAAATTGTTTGATGATATATTAATCGATGAAAGTCAACGTTGTAGGTCCTTTTAAAGTTGACCATTAGGAGAGTTCGCTTATATATTTTTGTATTTTCTTTCCCTAGCTGCTGGTTCAACCTTCCGTAAGACCTTCTATTAGTAAAATATCAAGTGTCTGTTAATTGTTCGGGCTCATAACCACATTTCTTTAAAAACTGTAGGTGGACGTTATTTGGCCCTCCCAGCTTCTTTCCACTCGTGCTTTATTACCGATATATTTGTGTTAGTTCTTAATTTTCTCCAACAATTTAGCATATTATGTATTGTAAAATCGAGTATGTCTATTCTAATCTCATATTCAGTCAAGGAAACCAAACTATATTTTTGGCGCTTCCTGCGGTTTAAAATGCCATGCCATTGCCGATTACCTTTCGGTCCTATGTGGCCTGCTTGTTTGCACCCTTTGTAGTTTGCTTTAAAAGACACCAAAATATAAAGCGTATAGAGTAATTATAGTACTTAAATACTATTTAAGTGCACAAACACTTAATCCTAATTTGAAATTTAAAATAATATATCCACAAAGAACTTGAGAAAGTGTAGTCTTTATCGTTGTGGAGTTAAGTTATTTATACTATTATTATATATTTATTTCCTAATGTTATTAAAGATTAATTTCATTTACTTATATATAATTTATCTTTCTAATGATATTTTTATTTTAATTTTATTATTTATTTTTTAGGATAATATATTTAAGTTAAATTTTTTGTATTATATATATTTATTTATATTACTATATAATATTTATATTTAGTTTATAATGATAAAAAAATAATAATAAAGAGTTCAATAAACATAATTATTTATGTAATATTAATTTATTATTATATTATTTTAATTATTTTAAAAGTTTAATTTTAATATCATAACAATATACTCTAAATATATTAGTGGTGCTGCAGATGTCATTTTTTCCGCTATTCCGCGAGTTAATGGCGGGACTTTCTTGCGATAGATAAATTTATATGTTTTTTCGTCTCTGTAAATAACATATTCGTCTTTATTTAATGTGATTTTTATCTTCAGACAGTCGTTATTTTTTTGAATGCCGCGGAATTGTTTTTAATTTAAAATATAAAATTATTTATATAATTAATCTATCAAAATCTGTTTAATATATATATAATATTATATTATAATGATATAGTAATATATATATAGTAAATTAATATATAATCAGTTCTTATTTCATATAAGAAATATCAAATTTTATATATTTAATTATTATTATGTTATTATATAATTTTTATTATTTATTATTTTAATTTATTTATATTTATTGATTTATTATATATTGATTAATTATTTATTTAATATATTATCGTATATTGTTATTTAATGTGATTCATTCATTATTTAATTAAATTAATTTATTCATTTATTATTTAATTGAATTTTTTGGTTGTCAAATGATTTTTAATAAATGATATTAATTATTTTCAATAATTACTAATTAATAATATTTATTTCAGTATATATATATTAATGATTATTATTACCTAACTTGTTATAATGATATCATATATGGATTTTATTATTATAATAGTATTATTGCATAATATAGTATATATTATATATATATGATGATTATATATTTAATATATATATAGTAGTAATGATGACAGATCCCAGGGAAAGGGAAGACCTCAACTCTAATAATTAGGCTATTCCTTATATTAATATATTAAATTTCATATATATATAATCATATTATATATATATAGCTATAGACTAGAGTGAGGAGGTATGAGATAAGAGAGAGGAGAGATGTAGATGAGATATGAAGCAGATGATGAATAACAAGATGGAGAAGAGAGAGGGAGGAAGTCGAAGAGAGAGAGAGAGAGAAGAAGGGAGAGCACGCACGACGACATAAGACAGATAGGATGAGGAGGGTGCATGATCTTAATGAGATTTAAACCAGTGTACATGGATGTATATATATCTTGCGTTGTGTGCAGGACTATGAGTGATGAAATACAAGATAGGTGGGAGATGGCGATTTTCTTGTTGCTGAGAGACATCAATTCTTTCTGACTTTTTCCTCTGAGAGTCTGTGTTCTCTTTCATCATATATATTAGCCCAGCAATTGGACTTAAATATAGCCTGCTCTTATCGACTTGGCCACACATGGAGTACAGGCCAGGATTTCCTTTCAAAGTTACTGTAGCGTGGGGTAACATTTTGCATTTTGCTTAAAATATAACACCTGTCTTCCACATACTGGATTAGGATCGTCCATTTGATTTGTATATCTATAGTTCGTTTTTCCCTTGGTGAAGTTTTATTTCTCCTAATCTAATTTTGCCATGTTACTGTAATTTGCGTGTCTTTTTTTTCTTCATCACTGACGTGGTTACTGTAGAATTCTTTGCTTTCTCATGAATTCTGTTTATTGATTTACTTGTTAGAAGGTGTTGGTAATAATATGCATTTTTGTTCTTTTTATTGGTTGGCTAATTAATAGACTGTTCCGGATTGAAGTTTTCCTTGCAAGTTTTTTAACTCAGCGTGGATAACATTTGTTAACTTTCCACAACTGAAGTTGAGATCATCATTTGAATCTAATCGTTTTTTCTTGGTGATAGTTTTCAATAATTTGCACTGCATCTTTTGGTAATGCCGTTGTGGTTCTTCATCAGCTAACTGGACTAAGTGAATCTGTAGTGAATTCCAGTGAATTTACTTGTAGAAGGTGCTGGTTCTGTAGATTTTGTTTTTTTCCTTTTTAATGGGTGGCGAATTAGTAAGAATGTTCAGATTGAAGTTTTTCAATTGCAACACAAAGTAATGATTTAACTTTTTCTAGTATCGTTACAAAAAGCTTTGCTTTATAACGGGATTCTAAGTAAGTTGCAATAGTATGAAAGGTTATTAATGGTTCCACAGATAACCTTGCAAAGCGTTTTTCAAGCTCTAGTTCTATTACACTCTTCATTCTTTTTAAAAACCGTCATCATTTTAATTTGAAGATGGTTCAAAAGGATTCCTTAGCGTTGAGATTATGAGTATTACATCGGAGAGACAGAAGCTGCAGGGGCGTTGATTTTCTTTGGTTAGTTTCTTCAATGGTTTTCAAAATAGCATTAATGCGAGGAGTGTGATTGATGTTATATTTCTCCAAATTATTAGATTGTTAACTGTTGAATACGAACTGGCGTACGAAAGCAACAGAAGTTCTTTGAGCAATATGTCTTCTTTCCATCAATATGAAGTGTACTTTTTCCAGCGAGTTGGATATGTCTTTGATAAAAATTAAGATATGGAATACAAATATCCAAAATTTGAATTTGCCTTCAATCTTTTAACTATTTTTATTTTATTTTTCAGATTCATTTAAAGTATTTTTTATTAAAAATTCTTTATCAAATCTTCACAATAAACATTCGCGCAACATCTCGCGGGCAAAGCCGCGGATGCGGATAGCGGATAGCGGTAATGCGGATCTTTCACATAAATGTGCGGGTTCTCATGCTGCGGACCTTTTTATTACCGCGGAATTAGCGGTATATTAGTATCATAGAATTTTCAAAATAATTTAGTAGGATAGTATATATATTTATACATACTTATATATATATATATTTATATAAATGCTCATAAGGATATTATATTATATATTATGATGATGCAGGTACATCCGTCATTCGCATACCGGCATTATCACGTTCGAGCATCTGACATATTAAAGTAATTCACTGCATATCCGTACAATATACCACATCTCGACATTTCACTGGGCAGCATGTTATAGTCCTGACGGTGATAGTTTGCAGCGTATAATTATTAGTTTATTCTGTTCGTGACGCCGTTATATATATTTTTGGCATGTTCTACTATATTATATTATTATTCAACACTTATCTTATTAACATTTATGTCATCTGCGGACATCATAACACGTTCCGTGCATTTCGGCGGCCTTCACGAAAAGTCTGCAGGCCCCCTTTTGTTATGTAAAAAAATCCTATAATACATTTAGGTACATTTAGAATATTTCCGGAAAACCCCTTAACCTCCTACGCAGGTCAACACTAGTTATATCTATCTCTGTCTGGCGCAGTGCGATCCTACAGGCCTCTCTAGTGCTTCGTGTCCAGTTTCGTTCTCCCCGTTCAATCTTTCTTACTGTTTGTGCATCTCTTATTTGATAACTATTTTGAGACTCCTTTGAAGAAACTACACGAGAAAATCAAACGCCCCTGCAGCTTCCTGTTCTTCTGTATCATGACTATCTCTCTCGTCTAGTGATACTCTTTGACCTTATCTCTCAAAATGATAAAATGATGATCGGTTTTAAAAGTCAAGAAAGATGTATTTTATACTATGTAGTGTCAGAGAGCTGTCCTTTTTGGTTTTCTGTTGGAGAAGTCCAGCTCAAATAACACTAATTAGAAAGGGAAGTGAGTGACAAACGCGATGTAAATTTTCGATATAAGAAACAATAAATATAAAATATACAATTGCTTTTTG